>OY740804.1:1504735-1622416 GCA_963514005.1 Raja brachyura | reverse complement strand
ACAGGGAGCATCTCTGGAGAGAAGGAATGGGTGACCTTTTGGGTCTGAAGAAGGGTCTCGACCCCGAAACGTCACCCATTCCTTCTCGCAAGAGATGCTGCCTGTCCCGCTGAGTTACTCCAGCATTTTGTGTCCATCTATAGTTGACAGCGGCATTGACTGCGACCCTCGAGGCATGCACCCGTGCAGTCTACATGTTTAGTTTAGAGATCAGCGTGGAAACAGGCCCTTCGGCCCACCGAGTCTGCACCGACCAGCGATCCCCGCACATTAACACTATCCGACACACACTAGGGACAATTTACATTTACACCAAGCTAGTGAACCTGCAAACCTGCACGTCTTTGGAGTGCTGGAAGAAACCGGAGAAAACCCAAGCAGGTCACGGTGAGAACGTGCAAACTCCACGCAGACAGCACCCGTAGTCAGGATCGAACCCTGGTCTCTGGCGCTGTCTCCTTGGCCAGTGACATCGATGCCTAGTCCATCCCCAGCACCAGAAAACACTTCCAACCTCACAAAGTGTAGCTCACCACCAAACGTATTGAACTTTTGACAATAAACTCAGTAACTCAGCGGGACAGGCAGGCAGCATCTCTGGAGACAAGGAATGGGTGACGTTTCAGGTCGAGACCCTTCTACAGACTAGAGTCAGGGGAGAGGGAAACCAGAGATATAACCCTAACCCTATATCTCTCCTTTCCATTTCCCCTGTCTCTAATCTGTAGAAGGGTCCTGACCCAAAACCATGAGACAGAAGCAGAATTAGGCCATTCGGCCCATCTAGTCTGCTCCACCATTCGATCATGGCTGATCTATCTCTCCCTCCCAACCCCATTCTCCTGCCTTCTCCCCATAACCCCTGACACCCGCACTGGTCAAGAACCTGTCAAACTCCGCCTTAAATATACTCATTGCCTCCACAGCCGTGCTTGGCAATGAAATCCACAGATTCACCACCCATTCCTCCTCATCTCTGTTCTCCCGACGTTGCCTGTCCATTTATCCACAGATGCTGCCTGACCAGCTGAGCTTCTCGACACTTTGTGTTTTGCTCACGTTTGCAGCATTAGGGCGGCACAGTGGCGCAGTGGGTAGAGTTGCTGCCTCACAGCGCTGGAGACCCGGGTTCGATCCTGACCACGGGTGCTGTCTGTACGGAGTTTGTACGCTCTCCCCCTGACCCGCGTGGGTTTCTCCAGGATATGATGATGCGATAGAACGTTATTGATCCCAGGAGGGAAGTTGATCTGCAACTGTCATAAACACACGAGATACACGAAACATGAAGTTAAAGTGACGAGTGGAACGTCCAGGATTGATTGATGTGCAATCAATCTTCGGTTTCCTCCCACACTCCAAAGACGTGCAGGTTTGTAGGTTAATTGGCTTGGTATAAATGTAAATTGTCCCCAGTGTGTGCGGAGATCGCTGGTTGGTGTGGACTCGGTGGGCCGAAGGGCCTGTTTCTTAAGGATAAGGGGGAAGTCTTTCAGGACCGAGATGAGAAAAACATTTTTCACACAGACAGTGGCGAATCTGTGGAATTCTCTGCCACAGAAGGTAGTTGAGGCCAGTTCATTGGCTATATTCAAGAGGGAGTTGGATGTGGCCCTTGTGGCTAAAGGGATCAGGGGGTATGGAGAGAAGGCAGGTACGGGATACTGAGTTGGATGATCAGCCATGATCATATTGAATGGCGGTGCAGGCTCGAAGGGCCGAATGGCCTCTACTCCTGCACCTATTGTCTATGTTTCCATGCTGTCTCTCTAAACTAAACTAGCGTGTGTGCGGGGGTCGCCGGTCGGCGTAGACCCGGTGGGCTGAAGGGCCTGTTTCCGCGCTGTGTCTCTAAACTAAATGTAAGTTTGCGGATGTCTGCGCGCACTGACCTCCGCGCTGTGTGTGTGTTTGTTTCAGTGGGTGGACACTTGCAGACCCATCGTGTGGCTTCCGGCCGGAATACCCTCCGCATGGAGGCAGCGGGTGAGTGATAGCAGCAGAATTAGGCCATTCAGCCCATCAAGTCTACTCCGCCATTCACCCATGGCTGATCTATCCCTCCCTCCTAACCCCATTCTCCTGCCTTCTCCCCATAACCCCTGACACCCGCACTGATCAAGAATCTGTCTATCTATCTCTGGCTTAAATATATCCACTGACTTGTGGCCTCCACAGCCGTCTGTGGCAATGAGTTCCACAGATTCACCGCCCTCTGACTAAAGAGATTCCTCCTCATTGAAACATCTCCTTCAAACTTCCCAACTCTACGGACCCTCCACACACTAGGGAGCAGCGATCCCCGCACATTAACACTCCTGCCCACACAGGAGCTCACCTTAAAGCTGTGTCCTCTGGAAGTTGACATTCACAGACACAGATTGTTAGATGCAAGCAGCTGTCGTCTGTAACGGCGTTAAGAATGTTTAACGTGATTGATAATGAACCGCAGTGAGGACGCGGGCAGTGATCGTCTGTGGGCTCATGTCGGCTTGATAGTGATACAGTGTGGAAACAGGCCCTTCAGCCCAACTTGCCCATACTGGCCAACATGTCCCAGCTACACCAGTCCCACCTGCCTGCGTTTGGTCCATATCCCTCCAAACCTGTCCTATCCATGTACCTGTCTAACTGTTTCTTAAACATTGCAACGTCCTTACTATTGCAACAACCTCCTCTGGCAGCTCGTTCCATACATCCACCACTCTTTGTGTGAAAAGTTGCCCCGCAGATTTCTATTAAGTAATTTCCCCGTCACCTTAAACCCGTGTCCTCTGGTCCTCGATTCCCCTACTCTGGGCAAGAGACTCAGTGCATCTACCCGATCTATACCTCTCATGATTTTGTACACC
This sequence comes from Raja brachyura, assembly GCA_963514005.1. The sequence continues at coordinate 1,619,564 of OY740804.1, read as the reverse complement.
TCTATAAGATCACCCCTCATCCTCCTGTGCTCCATGGAATAGAGACCCAGGCTGCTCTACCTCTCCCTGCAGCTCAGACCCTCGAGTCCTGGAGACATCCTGCTCAATCTCTGTCCCCTCCTGTTGCAGATGTGGGTGGTGATGGCTGACCACTACCTCGACACCATCGCTGTGGATTGGGGGAAGACGTTGGAGACGGTGATGGGGGGCCTGGACCAGGATGTGTTGGGCGTGCGTGTGGAGAAGGTACGTCAATGGCTCAATGTGCATCACTTGTAGGAGTAGAATTAGGCCATTGGGCCCATGAAGCCTACTCCACCATTCAATCACGGCTGTTCTATCTCTCCCTCCTAACCCCATTCTCCTGCCTTCTCCCCATAACCTCTGACACCTGCACTGATCAAGAATCTATCTATCTCTGCATTAAACCGAAGATCTCGGAGAAAACTCACACAGGTTACGGGGAGAGCGTACAAACTCCGCAAACCATGCAGCAACTCTACTGCTGCGCCACCATGCAGAAATCCTACTGCTGCGCGACCATGCAGCAACTGCCGCTGCACGACCATGCAGCAACTCTGCCACTGCACCACCATGCAGCAACTCTGCCACTGTGCCACCATGCAGCAACTGCCGCTGCGCCACCGTGCAGCAACTCTACTGCTGCGTGACCATGCAGCAACTGCCGCTGCACCACCATGCAGCAACTGCCACTGTGCCACCATGCAGCAACTGCCGCTGCACCACCATGCAGCAACTGCCACTGTGCCACCATGCAGCAACTGCCGCTGCACCACCATGCAGCAACTGCCGCTGCACCACCATGCAGCAACTGCCGCTGCACCACCATGCAGCAACTGCCACTGTGCCACCATGCAGCAACTGCCGCTGCACCACCATGCAGCAACCGCCGCTGCACCACCATGCAGCAACTGCCGCTGCGCCACCGTGCAGAAACTGCCGCTGCGCCACCATGCAGCAACTCTGCCACTGCGCCACTGTGCCGCTGATGTTGTCTGTGCACGCTTGCTTGCAGGATCTGCGTCAGTCCAGCCTGAAGCTGTACGGCGGCGCTGACCTGAAGCGCTTCCTGGCCGCGCTGAAGCGCCTGCTGGTGGCGTACGCTCGCTGGAATAAAGACACGGGCTACTGCCAGGGATTCATCACACCTGCAGCCGTCATCCTCGCCGCCATGGGCAGCGACGAGGGAGCAGCCTTAAAGGTCGGTCACAACATTCTTGGAAGGTTGGGAATTGAGGAATGCTGTGGAACAGAGGGATCTAGGAATAACTGTGCATAGTTCCCTGAAGGTGGAATCGCATGTAGATAGGGTGGTAAAGAAAGCTTTTGCTGTGCTGGCCTTTATAAATCAGAGCATTGAATATAGGAGTAGGGAAGTAATGTTAAAATTGTACAAGGCATTGGTGAGACCAATTCTGGAGTATGGTGTACAATTTTGGTCGCCTAATTATAGGAAGGATGTCAACAAAATAGAGAGAGTACAGAGGAGATTTACTAGAATGTTGCCTGGGTTCCAGCGACTAAGTTACAGAGAAAGGTTGAACAAGTTAGGTCTTTATTCTTTGGAGCGCAGAAGGTTATGGGGGGACTTGATTGAGGTCTTTAAAATGATGAAAGGGATAGACAGAGTTGACGTGGATAAGCTTTTCCCATTGAGGGTAGGGAAGATTCAAACAAGAGGGCATGAAATGAGAATTAAGGGACAGAAGTTTAGGGGTAACATGAGGGGGAACTTCTTTACTCAGAGAGTGGTGGCTGTGTGGAATGAGCTTCCAGCAGAAGTGGTGGAGGCAAGATCGATTTTAACATTTAAACGTAAAGTGGATAGGTATATAGGATAGGGAAGGGAATGGAGGGGTATGGTCTGAGTGCAGGTAGATGGGACTAGGGGAAAATAAATGTTCGGCACGGACTGGAAGGGCCGAGAGGGCCTGTTTCCGTGCTGTAATTGTTATATGGTTATATGGAAGTTCGACCATCTCCCCATTTCCATCGAAGAAAGGCACAGAGTGCTGGGGCAACTCTGCGGGTCAGGCAGCATGTCTGGGGTATATGGATAGGCCTGTCCATGTTCTCCAGAGGCTGCCTGAGGCACTGAGTTACTCCAGCAGTTTGTGTGTTTTTTTTTAGTAAAACATTGACTGCAGATGCTGGAAAATCGAAGTGCTGGAGAAACTCAGCGGGTGCAGCAGCATCTATGGAGCGAAGGAAATAGGCAACGTTTCGGGCCGAAACCCGAAGAGGGAAATAGGCAACGTTTCGGGCCGAAACCCGAAGAGGGAAATAGGCAACGTTTCGGGCCGAAACCCGAAGGGTTTCGTCCCGAAACGTTACCTATTTCCTTCGCTCCATAGATGCTGCTGCACCCGCTGAGTTCCTCCAGCACTTTTGTCCACCTTATCCTTTCCCCTGTCCGTGTCCTCTTCCATATTCTGTGTTGTGTGTTCACATTCTGTTCTCTTGCCCTGTACATCTTGGTTTCCCATGCCTTGTCCGCCCCCCTCCAGGTCCTCCTCTATCTCCTTGACCACGTGCTTCCGGACAATTACTTTGCCAACAGCATCAGCGCCCTGACTGTGGACGTCACCGTCTTCCATGAGCTGCTCAAGATCCAGCTGCCCGACCTCTGGCAACATCTGGAGCATCTGTACAGGGCGGCCAAGCAAGCTAGCGATGGTGAGTGTGGAGCACAGGGTCCTTGCACTTCAGTTAAAGGCACAGAGTGCTGGAGTAACTCAGCGGGTCAGGCAGCATCTGTGGAGAACATGGATAGGTGGCGTTTCACAGAGTGCTGGAGTAACTCAGCGGGTCAGGCAGCATCTGTGGAGAACATGGATAGGTGACGTTTCACAGAGTGCTGGAGTAACTCAGCGGGTCAGGCAGCATCTGTGGAGAACATGGATAGGTGACGTTTCACAGAGTGCTGGAGTAACTCAGCGGGTCAGGCAGCATCTGTGGAGAATATAGAAACATAGAAACATAGAAAAATAGGCGCAGGAGTAGGCCATTCAGCCCTTCGAGCCTGCACCGCCATTCAATATGATCATGCCTGATTATCCAACTCAGTATCCTGTACCTGCCTTCTCTCCATACCCCCTGATCTCTTTAGCCACAAGGGCCACATCTAACTCCCTCTTGAATATAGCCAATGAACTGGCCTCAACGACCTTCTGTGGCAGAGAGTTCCAGAGACTCACCACTCTCTGTGTAAAGAATGTTTTCCTCATCTCGGTCCTAAAGGAATTCCCCCTTATCCTTAGACTGTGACCCTTGTTCTGGATTTCCCCAACATCGGGAACAATCTTCCTGCATCTAGCTTGTCCAACCCCTTAAGAATTTTGTAAGTTTCTATAAGATCCCCCCCTCAATCTTCTAAATTCCAGCGAGTACAAGCCGAGTCTATCCAGTCTTTCTTCATATGTTTCCTTGGTCTGCCGGGGAAGTGGCGGGGGGGAGGTGTGTGAGTTGTGAACTGTGTGACAGCGTGGATGTTGACGTGCTCCTGGCCTTGTCTCCTGCAGGGAGGTGCGTGTTGCCACTCCACAGTGTGATCACCATGCATTGGCTCCTCACACTCTTCACCTCCTGTCTTCCCAAAGACTCCGTCGTCTGGATCTTCGACGCCATTTTCTTCGAGGGTTCGGAGGTGATGCTGCGGGTGGCGCTGGCAATATGGGCGCAGCTGGCAGAGTAGGTGGAATTTGCCGGAAACATGTGAAGGATGGAACCTATTAATACTTTACCTGTGTGAATGCATGGCCACTCAAATGTCACTGCACTCAGTGGTGTGTGTGGCAATAAATGTAACTTCAACTTCAACCTGAAGAGAACAAAATAGTTTTGATCTATATCGCACTACATTATTATAACTTAGATTATAAAGAGTGTGGAAAAGTTGTCCCTCTTAAATCTTATTTCCCCTTTCCCCTCTCACCTTAAACCCATGTCCCTGGTTCTTGATTCCTCAACTCTGGGTACATTCACCCTATCTATTCCCCTCATGACTTTATACATGAGCCCGACATGGTGGTGCAGCGGGTAGAGCTGCTGCCTCACAGCTCCAGAGACCCGGGTTCGATCCCCACTACAGGTGCTGTCTGTACGGAGTTTGCACGTTCTCCCCATGACCTGCGTGGGCTTTCTCCAAAAACTTTGGTTTCCTCCCACACTCCAAAGACGTGCAGGTTTGTAGGTTAATTGGCTCGGTGTAAATGTGTAAATTGTCCCTAGTGTGTGTAAGGTAGTGTTAGTGTGCGGGATCGCTGGTCGGCGCGGACTCGATGGGCCGAAGGGCCTGTTTCCGCGCTGTATCTCTAAACTAAACTATAAGATGGCCGCCAGCCTCCTGCGTTCCAAGGAGTAATGCAGCGATGTGGACACTGTTGCGCTGCCGCTGCAAGTGGGTCGTTCGTCGGTCCGTGTCGCCACGTGACAATTACACTTCGTGCCCGCGTGACTCGCAGCCGGTTTGTGTCACAGGTGGATCGGGCGGTGCCAGAGTATCGAGGAGGTTTCGTTCGGGTTAAGCCGGGAGATGATGGCAAGGAAGGTTCTGGAACCTGTGGGGCTGATGCAGGTGAGACTGATGCAGGTGGGGCTGATGCAGGTGGGGCTGGTGCAGGTGGGGCTGGTGCAGGTGGGGCTGGTGCAGGTGGGGCTGGTGCAGGTGGGGCTGGTGCAGGTGGGGCTGGTGCAGGTGGGGCTGGTGCAGGTGGGGCTGGTGCAGGTGGGGCTGGTGCAGGTGGGGCTGGTGCAGGTGGGGCTGGTGCAGGTGGGGCTGGTGCAGGTGGGGCTGGTGCAGGTGGGGCTGGTGCAGGTGGGGCTGGTGCAGGTGGGGCTGGTGCAGGTGGGGCTGGTGCAGGTGGGGCTGGTGCAGGTGAGGCTGGTGCAGGTGGGGCTGGTGCAGGTGGGGCTGGTGCAGGTGGGGCTGGTGCAGGTGGGGCTGGTGCAGGTGGGGCTGGTGCAGGTGGGGCTGGTGCAGGTGGGGCTGGTGCAGGTGGGGCTGGTGCAGGTGGGGCTGGTGCAGGTGGGGCTGGTGCAGATGCAGGTGAGACTGATGCAGGTGAGGCTGATGCAGGTGGGGCTGGTGCAGGTGGGGCTGGTGCAGGTGGGGCTGGTGCAGGTGGGGCTGATGCAGGTGGGGCTGATGCAGGTGAGACTGATGCAGGTGAGGCTGATGCAGGTGGGGCTGGTGCAGGTGGGGCTGGTGCAGGTGAGGCTGATGCAGGTGCGGCTGGTGCAGGTGAGAATGGAATAGTTCAGCCTGTACTCACTGGACGAGGGATGAGGAGGGACCTCATTGAAACTCACCCAACACTGAAACGCCTGGATAGAGTGGATGTGGAGAGGATGTTTCCACCAGTGAGAGAGTCTAGGACCAGAGGGCTCAGCCTCAGAATTAAAGGACGTTCCTTTAGAAAGAAGATGGGGAGGAATTTCTTCAGTCACAGGGTGGTGAATCTGTTGAATTCACCGCCACAGACGGCTGTGGAGGCCAAGTCATTGTGTATTTTTAAGGCAGAGGTAGATAGATTCTTTATTGGTAAGGGGGTGTCAGGGGCTATGGGGAGAAGGCAGGAGAATGGTGTTCGGAGGGAGAGATAGATCAGCCATGATTGAATGGCGGAGTAGACTCGATGGGCCGAATGTCTCCAATGACGTTACTATCCTCACTCCTCCAGCCTTTTCCAACAGAGAGAGGTTGGTGCATCCCCACTCCACGCCAAGTTGCCAGCAGCAACCCAACCCCACCCCATCCGACACGGACAACCTCTATTGTCTGTGACAGAGAAGCTGGAGTTGAGTTTTGGGCCCACGTTATAATGCTGATTTACCACACTCTGTACTAGCCAATCTGTGCTCACCTCATAACTCCAACCCTCTGGTCCCAGCAACATCATTGTGAAAAAAAGACACAGAGTGCTGGAGTAACTCAGCGGGTCAGGCAGCATCTGTGGAGAACATGGATAGGTGACGTTTTGGGGTGGGACCCTCCTTGTGATACTGTGCACCGTTGTGTATATTACAGGCGGTGCGTTCAATGGCTGCGTTTCCGTCCCTTAAAGTGAGGGAACTGAGAGAGAAATACAGCCGTGGGCCCCCGCAGACCAAGCCCAGCGTCGCCAGGTATTATCGTTCCCGCTGTAACAATGCGCTGTGATTGCCCACCCGTGTGGCGGCAGCGAGAGTGACCCGACTTTTCTGGCTTGTCCCTAGTGTCCGGCCCAATGACCCGTCGTTGAGGAGGAGCGGCAGCGAGACGAACGGTCACTGCACCTTCCTGGCAGCTGTTGGTTACGCACAGACACAGAACCAGCAAAACACAGGTACCGGGTGATGCAGCAACCTCACAGTCCGCCCGCCCGCCCGGCAACCGCCTGCCTGGCAAACGCCCGGCAACCAACTGCCCGCCCAGCAACCGACCGCCTGGCAAACGCCCGGCAACCGCCCAACAACCGACCGCCCGCCCGGCAACCAACTGCCCGCCCAGCAACCGCCCAGCAACCCCCCGGCAACCGACCGCCCCGCCCGGCAACCGCCCAGCAACCGTCCGGCAACCGACCGCCCGCCCGGCAACCGACCGCCCGCCTGGCAACCGCCCAGCAACTGCCCGCCCGCCCGGCAACCGCTCGGCAACCGCCCGCCCGCCCGGCAACCGCACAACAACCGACCGCCCGGCAACCGCTCGGCAACCGCCCGCCCGCCCGGCAACCGCCCAACAACCGACCGCCCGCCCGGCAACCGCTCGGCAACCGCCCGCCCGCCCGGCAACCGCCCAACAACCGACTGCCCGCCCACCCGACTGACCGTCCCGCAACTGCCCGCCCGACTGCCCGGCAACCGCCCGCCCGCCCGGCAACCGCCCAACAACCGTCCCGCAACCGCCCGCCCGACTGCCCGGCAACCACTGGTCCGGCAAATCCTCTAATCCAGAAATAATTACCAGACTGCGCTTGAAATCCCTCCCCGGAACTCCCCGAGAGAATGTGCTGTCCAGGCCGAGCGAGGGGGCCGATCTCGACCTCATCTCGACCTCTGCGGCCGCTCAGCGGTGGATCAGCCGGGGTTCTGGAACTCCGGCCCGTTGCCGACTTCCACGACCGACCCTGACGGCATCGGCGGAACATTCCGGTACCGTTGGACTCCTCTCAGAGGCCGGGACCTCTGTTGGATAATCCGGCAACACAGATAATCCGGCACGGCTCTGGAACTCTAGGAAGTCGGTGGTGGACCTGTACTTAATTTTGCTGCCACGCCGGAGGTGGGCAAGAGTGGATGTGGAGAGGATGTTTCCACTAGTGGGAGAGTCCAGGACCAGAGGGCGCAGCCTCAGAATAAAAGGATGTTCCTTTAGAAAGAAGATGAAGACAATAGACAACAGGTGCAGGAGTAGGCCATTCGGCCCTTCTAGCCAGCACCGCCATTCAATGTGATCATGGCTGATCATCCCCAATCAGTACCCCGTTCCTGCCTTCTCCCCATATCCCCTTGACTCCGCTATCTTTAAGAGCCCTATCTAGCTCTCTCCTGAAAGCATCCAGAGAACCGGCCTCCACCGCCCTCTGAGGCAGAGAATTCCACAGACTCACAACTCTCTGTGAGAAAAGTGTTTCCTCGTCTCCGTTCTAAATGGCTTACCCCTTATTCTTAAACTGTGGCCCCTGGTTCTGGACTCCCCCAACATCGGGAACATGTTTCCTGCCTCTAGCGTGTCCAAACCCTTAATAATGTTATATATTTCAATGCGATCCCCTCTCATCCTTCTAAACTCCAGAGTGTACAGGCCCAGCCGCTCCATTCGCTCAGCATATGACAGCCCCGCCATCCCGGGAATTAACCTTGTAAACCTACGCTGCACTCCCTCAGTAGCAAGAATGTCCTTCCTCAAATTAGGGGACCAAAACTGCACACAATACTCCAGCTGTGGTCTCACTGGGGCTCTGTACAACTGCAGAAGGACCTCTTTGCTCCTATACTCGACTCCTCTTGTTATAAAGGCCAACATTCCTCCATATGGAGTGGAGGAATAGGTGACCTGAAACCTCACCTACCCCTTCGCTCCAGAGATGCTGCCTCACCCGCTGAGTTTCTCCAGCATTTCTGTCTACCATCGATTTTTCTAACAAGTGCAGTTCCTTCTTAAACACTGATCACAACTCAGGATGTCTGGAAGTTAATTAAAAAGTGAAGATGTAAATATCGACACCTGGTTGTAGCTCTCACCATCAGCAGCCGTTATCTTTATCGCCCGTCAGAAGATTCTGCTGCCGGGCTATTTCGGGAACGTCGCTCCTGGATCAGTCGCGGCAGCTGGGACCCCCCTCCCCCCCGACCCACGTGTGGTTACGTTTAGTTTAGTTATACAGGCCCTTCGGCCCACCGGGTCCACGCCCACTAACACTATCCTACACACACTAGGCATCATTTACATTTATACCAAGACAAACCTAGAAACATAGAAACATAGAAACATAGAAAATAGGTACAGGAGTAGGTCATTTGGCCCTTCGAGCCAGCACCGCCATTCAATATGATCATGGCTGATCATCCAACTCAGTATCCCGTACCTGCCTTCTCTCCATACCCCCTGATCCCTTTAGCCACAAGTGCCACATCTAACGCCCTCTTAAATATAGCCAATGAACTGGCCTCAACTACCTTCTGTGGCAGAGAATTCCAGAGACTCACCACTCTCTGTGTAAAGAATGTTTTCCTCATTTCGGTCCTAAAGGAATTCCCCCTTATCCTTAGACTGTGACCCCTTGTTGTGGACTTCCCCAACATCGGGAACAATCTTCCAGCATCTAGCTTGTCCAACCCCTTAAGAATTTTGTAGGTTTCTATAAGATCCCCCCTCAATCTTCTAAATTCCATCGAGTACAAACCGAGTCTATCCAATCTTTCCTCATATGAAAGTCCTGACATCCCAGGAATCAGTCTGGTGAATCTTCTCTGTACCCCCTCTATGGCAAGGATGTCTTTCCTCAGATTTGGAGACCAAAACTGTACGCAGTACTCCAGGTGTGGCCTCACCAAAACCCTGTACAACTGCAGTAGAACCTCCCTGCTCCTATACTCAAATCCTTTCGCTATGAATGCTAACATACCATTTGCTTTCTTTACTGCCTGCTGCACCTGCATGCCTACTTTCAATGACTGGTGTACCATGACACCCAGGTCTCGTTGCATCTCCCCCTTACCTAATCTGCCACCATTCAGATAATAGTCTACCCTCATGTTTTTGCCACCAAAGTGGATAACCTCACATTTATCCACATTGTACTGCATCTGCCATGCATCTGCCCATTCACTCAGCCTATCCAAATCACCCTGCAGCCTCCAAGCATCCTCCTCACACCTAACTATACCCCCCAGCTTGGTATCATCTGCAAATTTGGAGATGTTGCATTGAATTCCCTCGTCCAAATCATTAATATATATTGTAAATAGCTGGGGTCCCAGCACTGAGCCTTGCGGCACCCCACTAGTCACTGCCTGCCATTCTGAAAAGGACCCGTTTACTCCTACCCTTTGCCTCCTGTCTGCCAGCCAGTTCTCTATCCACATCAATACTGAACCCCCAATACCGTGTGCTTTAAGTTTGTATGCTAATCTCTTATGCGGGACCTTGTCGAAAGCCTTCTGAAAGTCTAGATATAACACATCCACTGGTTCTCCCTTATCCACTCTACTAGTTACATCCTCGAAAAATTCTATCAGATTTGTCAGACATGATTTACCTTTCGTAAATCCATGCTGACTTTGTCCAATGATTTCACCACTTTCCAAATGCGCTGCTATCCCATCTTTCATAACTGACTCTAGCAGTTTCCCCACTACCGATGTTAGACTAACTGGTCTGTAATTCCCCGCTTTCTCTCTCCCTCCTTTTTTAAAAAGTGGGGTTACATCAGCTACCCTCCAATCCTCAGGAACTACTCCAGAATCTAAGGAATTTTGAAAAATTATCACTAATGCATCCACTATTTCTGTGGCTACCTCCTTGAGTACTCTGGGATGCAGCCATGCAGGGATGCAGAACCTGTGCGTCTTTGGAGTGTGGGAGGAAACCGGAGCACCCGGAGAAAACCCACGCAGGTCACGGGGAGAACGTGCAAACTCCGTACAGACAGCGCCCGTAGTCGGGATCGAACCCGGGCCTCCGGCAGCAGTTCTACCCGCTGTGCCACCAGTGTCTGGGAGGTGATCTTGACACAGAGCCTCGTGTCCACTCCTGAATATTGATTTAGGAAGTTGTGGTTTATTGTATCTCCTTCCCTTCCCCCCCCCCCCACCTCCCCCCCTAGTTCTCCAACTAGTTTCTCTGTCCTCCTGATTACGTTAGAGATACAGCACAGGAACAGGCCCTTCGGCCCACCGGGTCCACACCGACCAGCGATCCCCGCACACTAACACTACCCTACACACACTAGGGACCACTTGTACATTTACCAAGGCAATTAACCTGCAAACCTGGAGTGTGGGAGGAAACCGATGATCTCGGAATAAGCCCACGCAGGTCACGGGGAGAACGTACAAACTCCGTACAGACAGCACCCGTAGTCAGGATCGAACCCGGGTCTCTGGCGCTGCATTCGCTGTGAGGCAGCAACTCTACCGCTGCGCCACCGTGGGCCCTATTACAGTGTACGCCTTGCTGTCACCTTCCCCTCAGCCAACAATGAACCATTCCACAACTCCTTGATCATCGTCTGCTTTGATCTGTTGTTTTCACACCTTACCCTTCCTTATCTCTGGGTCTCCCTCTCCCCTGACTCTCAGCCTGAAGAAGGGTCTTAACCTGAAACGTCACCCGTTCCTTCTCTCCAGAGATACCGCCTGTCCCGCTGAGTTACTCCAGCGTTTGTGTTTATCTTGGGAGTTATGTGGAAGATAGACACAAAATGCTGGAGTGATTCCCGCTGAGAATCAGGGGAGAGCAAGACAGAGATAAGGAAGGGTAAGGTGTGAAAAGGATGCATCAAAGGGGACGAGGTTGTGGGAATACGTAGACTAGATGATTGTTAGCCAGGGGGTAGTGACTACGAAGTATACAGAGATTAAACCGGTTGGAGAACTAGGGTGGGGGAGGGATGGAGAGAGAGGGAAAGCAAGTTAGAGAAGTCAATGTTCAAACCGCTGCCCAAGTGAAATATGAGGAGCTGCTCCTCCAATGTGCGCTGGGCCTCACTCTGACAGTGGAGGAGGCCCAGGACAGAGAGGTCAGTGTGGGAATGGGAGGGGGAGTTGAAGTGCTGGGCCACCGAGAGCTTGTGCAGGTTAAGGCAGACTGAGCGGAGGTGTTCATGGATAGATTACTCTTCCTCTTCCCACAGGCAGCTTGGATTCCCAGTCTGGAGCGACAGTGCCGCACCCCGGCAAGACCAAGAGTGTGAGCCGCTTCCTCCCTGATCCACGGCCGGAGAACGGCAGCAAAACCAGGGGTCATGGAGGCCACCAGCAGGGCCCCAGCGAGACGTCTGAGACCGGGCGCAAGGAGCAGAGGAAGAGGCTGCTGGCTCCGTGGTGTCCGCACGTGTCTCGCAGGACCTTGTGCCTGGGCTCGAAGGGCCGGTCAGCTTGCAGCGACACGGTCAGCTTACTCCAGGAGACCAACGATGTCTGCAAGGCGGACCCTCCCAAAGCTGCCGGCTCGGCCCCGGAAGGAAGCTGGGAAAGTCCCACCACGTCCGGGGATCGTCCCGAACTGTTGTGGGAGAAGGACGGCCGCGGCTCATCAGCGGTTGAAACGTTGCTCCAAACTCTTCACGTATCGGAGCGACGGCCCGGTCTATCGCCGGCCCCCGACCGCAGCCCCCCCGGCATCTCCTCGCCGCTGAAGACAAACGGCTTCACCGCCGTTCCGACGGCGAAACGCACCAACGCGGCTCTGCCAGCGAGGCTCTTCACCAAACCCCACGGCCACAAGAACACAGCCATCAGAGGCGCCCCTCACATGTCCCAACTCAGCCAATGACTGGAAGCATGTGGCTGGGACGGGAGGGGGGTGGCTGAGGGGAAGAAAGGAAAATCATTGCAGATGATCTCACCAGAACCACTCTGATTGGGGAAAGTGTGTCTCCTATCCAATATTAGAGCGATACAGAGTGGAAACAGGCCCTTCGGCCCTACTTGCCCCCACCGGCCAACATGCCCCATCTACACTGGTCACACTTGCTCGCATTCGGACAATATCCCTCTAGACCCGTCCTATTCATGTACCTGTTTCTTAAAAGTTGTGATAGTTCTCGCCTCAACTACCTCCTTTGTCAGCTCGTTCCATACACCCACAAAAATGTTACCTCTCAGATTCCTCATATATCTAATCTCCCCCACCACCTTGAACCCATGTCCTCTAGTCCTCGATTCACCTACTCTGGGCAAGAGACTCTGTGCGTCTACCCGATCTATTCCTCTCATGATTTTATACACCTCTATAAGATCACCCTCATCCTCCTGCGCTCCAAGGAATAGAGACCCAGCCGTCTCAACCTCTCCCTGTAGCTCACACCCTCTAGTCCTGGCAACATCCTCGTGAATCTTCTCTGTACCCTTTCCATCGTGACATCATGTGTCGCTGTGTGGATGAGGGAGTATTAGCCAGAGGGTTCAGAACTGATCACAATACTCTAAATGCGGCTTCACCAACGTCTTGTGTATAACTGCTACATGACCTCCCAGGTATCTTGGTTCTTGGTTTCCTGGTCCTCCAAAATATTCCAAATGGAATTTAAACTGGAGGTGGTGGAGGGAGGACTTAAGCCAGGAAGGGTTTTTGGGAAGAAAGAGCTGCCTTAAATTTAGTTGCATCTGGTTGGGTAACTATAGTAGGGTGGAGATTATTCCGTGCTTGAATTGTGCGGGGGAAGAACCAATTGCTGTCCACATCTGTCTCGGTAGCTGGAATCACAAATAGGATCGAATGCCCTCGTCTGCTCCTAATTGGTTTGGGGTTGGTGTAGGTCTTGTGATCTATGTCTAGCTGGCCATTTAACATTTTGTAAAAACAGATCAAACGTTGAGCTTCACGTCTGTCCTGGAGACGGTTCCACCCCGCCCAGAGAATTCTCAACACATTGACTGAAGGCCAATGCTCCAAAAGCCTTATTGGCCACAGAATATTGATAACGTGGGGACGTGTGGACGTGGGGACGTGTGTGACACACAGAGGGAGCGAGTCCAACTCCCTGAAAGCTGCGACACATGTGGATAGAGTGGTGAGGGAGGCATGTGGTATGTTTGCTGTCGTAGGTCGAGGCATCGAGTGTGAGAGTCAGGAAGTCATGATGCCGTTCCATAGGACGTGCAGATGCTGGAAAAATCAAAAGTAGACAAACAATGCTGGAGAAACTCAGCGGGTGAGGCAGCATCTACGGAGAAATGGAGTAGGCGACGTTTTGTGTCGAGACCCTTCTTCAGACTGATGTCGGGGGAGGGGGGGGCTTTCATCCATAGATGCTGCCTCGCCCGCTGAGTTTCTCCAGCATTTATTGTCTACTTTCCATAGGACTTTAGCTCGGTTGCATTTGGAGTATTGTGTGCAGCTCTGGGCTCCCCATTGCAGGGAGTGGAGACTTGGGAGAGGAGGTTTACCAGAGCGATGTCTGGATGAGGGAGTATTAGCTACAGGGAGAGGCTGGACAGAGTTGAATTGTTTCCTCTGCAACGGCCAGAGGTGTCAGGGAGACTTGGTCGAGGTATGTACAATTATGAGAGGCGTGGATAGTGTAGATCGTCAGAACCATGTTCCCAGGATGGAAAAGTCAAATATAGAAGGCGGGGCTTTAAGGTGAGAGGGGCAAAGTTTCAAGGAGATGTGCGGGCTAGGAGTTTGTTTGTTACACAGAGAGTGGTTGCACTGGGGGGGGGGTTGGTGGTGGAGGCAGATACTATAGTGGCATTTAAAGAATGGATGGATGGATTTAAGAGAGAGTTAGATAGAGCTCCAGGGGCTAGTGGAGTCAAGAGATATGGGGAGAAGGCAGGCACGGGTTATTGATAGCGGACGATGAGCCGTGATCACAATGAATGGCGGTGCTGGCTAGAAGGGCCTGCACCTGTTGTCTATGTTTCTATGTAAGAAACATTAGGAAAGGTACATGGATATGTAGCCAATGGAAGGATGTGGATTAAATTGGTCTTGACGTCACGGTTTGCACAAACATTGGCACGGGGGATGGGCTGGACAAAGCCTGGCAAGTGACGGGGTGGACAGGCAGAGATGAAAAGGCAAAAGGCGCAAGAGAAAGATCGAAGAGGAACAAATTGTGAAGCCAGAGGAAGGGATGTAGGTGGGAGGTGAGGACGAGGGGAGGAATGGGTGCAAGCCCAGGTGTGGGGAGAGAGGAGAAGGGGTGTGGGGTTTGGTTAGTTATCTAAAGTTGGAGAATTCAATGTTCATACTGCTGGAATATGAGGCGCTGTTCCTCCATTTTGTGTGTGACCCCACTCAGCCAATGGAGGAGGCGCAGGACAGAAAGTATGAAGAGGGGCCCGACCCAAAACGTCATGTTCTCCACAGATGCTGCCTGACCCGCTGAGTTACTCCAGCACTCTGTGAAACGTCACCTATCCGTGTTCTCCACAGATGCTGCCTGACCCGCTGAGTTACTCCAGCACTCTGTGAAACGTCACCTATCCATGTTCTCCACAGATGCTGCCTGACCCGCTGAGTTACTCCCACATTTTTTGTCTACTAAATCTAACTCTCTCTTGAAAAGAGTCTTGGAAACTGAAAACGTACAGATACATCAGCGGGATTATAAGATCTTGCCATGAAATGTGTTTGTTGTGAGTTGTGTTACTGACGTGTTGCTTGTTTCATTGAACAAAAAGATGCCTCACTTGCTCTGAATGCCCACAAACTGCCTTGTTGCTTAGCGCTTCATGCAGACACGCAGTCTCTGTAAATAGCTCAATAAACTCCAGTTTTCTAACTACAGAATCCAAACATTTATTATACAAAAGCCAAATGCTGGGAATGTTAGAAATCAGAATTAAGAATAGGAAATGGAAGCCAGGCAGCACGGTGGCGATGCAGTGTGTAGAGCTGCTGCCTCACAGCGCCAGAGACCCGGGTTCCATCCTGACTACGCGTGCTGCCTGCACGGAGTTTGCACGTTCTCCTCGTGACCGTCCCGAGTGTGTAGGGCAGAGGTAATGTGTGATCGCTGGTCGGCATGGACTTGATGGGCCGAAGGGACTGTCTCCAAGCTGTACCTGCATCTCTAAAGTATTTGGCGCACCCCCCCCCTCTCTCTATTCTTGCTCTCAGCTGCTCTGGAATTAACGCGGACGTTACCAGCGACACCCACAGATGCGTGTGAATTAAACCAATAACCGCTCCGCCTGCATTAAAACAAGCTGCCTGAAGCTTCAGTGTCTGTGGTTTTTATTGCAATTCCAAGTTGAAGGTGCACTTCACCTCACAGCTTTGCACAAGGAGTTTGTCTCCAGCAGCAATGTGCCCTGAAGGATTCTGACACGGCGAGCTGTGGCTCACCAACTATCTCTTGCTGCCAGGAACAAATCACTTCAGCCCCTGTCAGTCCGGGGTAGCTGTCTGAATCCTGGTGCCTTCCAGCCTGGCTCTTCCAGCGGGCGAGTCTGCACACAGCAAGCCGCGTTGTTAACGGAAGATAGACGCAAAAAGCCGGAGACGGGCAGCATCTCCCTGGTCCGCGGGATGCTGGATATCGCTATTTAAAGAGTTGTGTAGGAGACAAGAGACACAGATGCCGGCAGCGTGCGTGTTGGTGCTGCAGTTGGATGATCCCACCTCATCGCTTCTTCTTGCCAACCTTTGGGGCTTTATTCAAGCCTTCGATATATTTCGACTGGATCTTGTATTCCTCTGTAACAAGATGACAAAACAATACTTAGCTGCAATGCACCATTTTCACAGAAATCCCTCTGCGATCCATGCCCACAAGGTTCATGTGATGGGACTAGAATCAGGCCATTCAGCCCACCATTCAATCGCGGCTGTTCTATCTCTCCCTCTCAATCCCATTCTCCCGCCTTCTCCCCATAGCCCCTGACAAAGTCGGCTAGGGTGGCACAGATACCCGGGTTCGATCCCAACCTCGGGTGCTGCCCGTGTGGAGTTTGCACGTTCTCCCCGTGACCGCGTGGGTTTCCTCTGGATGCTCCAGGTTCCTCCCACATCCTAAAGGCGTGCGGGTTTGCAGGTTAATTTCCCTTCTGTAAATTGTCTCAAGTGTGTAGGGAGTGGATGGGAAGATGGGATAACATGGAACTAGTGTGAACGGGATATCACTGGTCGGCATGGACTCGGTGGGCCGAAAGGTCTGTTTCCATGCTGCATCTCTGAACTGTATTCAAGGGAGAGTTAGAGCTCTTGTGGCTAACGGAATCAAGGGATATGGGAAGAAAGCAGGAACGGGGTACAGATACTGGATGATATTGAATGGCGGTGCTGTCTCGACTCCTGTACCCGTGTTCTATGTTGATGTTACGAACTAAACTGTAACTACTTGCCTGTGAGGATCTTGGCCACGTGGTGAACCTGGTTGCCTTGAACCTGCAGGTCCAGCTTGTCCTTTGTACCAGGGGCTGTGATGTAGGTCACGCTGGCCTGAGCTCGCTGCTGGAGGATGTTTCCAAACTTCTGAGCATCAACGCCGTACACGTCGAGGTTTCTGATCAAAGTTACCTGTCAACAAGCAAAGAATGGATGTCCATGTCACAAACCACAGCCCTTCCACCAATATCCCTCCCTCCCCCCCGCCGGCTTGGTTACACTCCTCCTCTTCAGTTGGGTTTAGTGCCATGTGTACCGAGGTTTAGCGAAAAGCTTTTGTTGTGCGCTAACCAGTCAGCAGAATGACAAGACATGATTACAATCGAGCCGTCCACAGTGGACAGATACACGATAAAGTGAATAATGTTTAGTGCAAGGTGAAGCCAGCAAAGTCCCAACAAACATAGTCCGAGGGTCTCCAATGAGATAGATGGTAGTTCAGCGCTGCTCTCTGGTTGTGGTGGGATGGTTCAGTTGCCTGATAACAGCTGGGAAGAAACTGTCCCTGAATCTGGAGGTGTGTGCGTTCGTTTTCACACTCTGTACCTCTTCCCCGATGGGAGAGGGGAGAAGAGGGAGTGGCCGGGGTGAGACTGGTCCATGATGAAGCTGCTGGCCTTGCCGAGGCAGCGTGAGGTGTAGATCGCTCTCTACGACAATCAGTCTGAAGAAGGGTCCCGACCCAAAACGTCATCTCCCTCCACAGATGCTGCCCGGCCCGCTGAATCTCTCCCCATTTTGTATCTGTAAATAATGTTTTGTTTTAAGCACAGTGAGATATGATCAAAGAGTGGTGTCGGTAGATTCACAGTGGGAGCCATGGAAGCAGAACAAAATAGTCAAAGAAATTGGGCTGAAAGATGGCAGATGGAGTTTAATACTGATACGTGTGAGGTGCTACATCTTGGCAGGACAAATCAAAATAGGACGTACATGGTAAATGGTAGGGAATTGAGGAATGCTGTGGAACAGAGGGATCTAGGAATAACTGTGCATAGTTCCCTGAAGGTGGAATCGCATGTAGATAGGGTGGTAAAGAAAGCTTTTGGTGTGCTGGCCTTTATAAATCAGAGCACTGAATATAGGAGTAGGGAAGTAATGTTAAAATTGTACAAGGCATTGGTAAGACCAATTCTGGAGTATGGTGTACAATTTTGGTCGCCTAATTATAGGAAGGATGTCAACAAAATAGAGAGGGTACAGAGGAGATTTACTAGAATGTTGCCTGGGTTCCAGCAACTAAGTTACAGAGAAAGGTTGAACAAGTTAGGTCTTTATTCTTTGGAGCGCAGAAGGCTAAGGGGGGGGACTTGATTGAGGTCTTTAAAATGATGAAAGGGACAGACAGAGTTGACGTGGATAAGCTTTTCCCACTGAGGGTAGGGAAGATTCAAACAAGAGGGCATGACATGAGAATGAAGGGACAGAAGTTTAGGGGTAACATGAGGGGAACCTCTTTACTCAGAGAGTGGTGGCTGTGTGGAATGAGCTTCCAGCAGAAGTGGTGGAGGCAGGATCGATTTTAACATTTAAAAGTAAAGTGGATAGGTATATGGACGGGAAGGGAATGGAGGGGTATGGTCTGAGTGCAAGTAGATGGGACTAGGGGAAAATAAATGGTCGGCACGGACTGGAAGGGCCGTGAAGGCCTGTTTCCGTGCTGCAATTGTTATATGGTTATATGGTTATAATTCACAACGTGACCAAGACCAGGGACCTGAATATCGGGAACTGCAACTGTAAAGAAAGGCCAGATACAGCATGGAAACAGGCCCTTCGGCCCACTGATTCCGCACCGGCCAGTGATCCCCGCACACTAACACTACCCTACGCACACTCGGGCCAATTTTACATTTATACCAAGCCAATTAACCTACAAACATGTACGTCTATGGAGTGTGGGAAGAAACAGCAGATCCCAGACAAAACCCATGTGGTCATGGGCCTGTGCTCGCTGGAGGATGGGGGAACCTCGGAGACCCGGATAGAGTGGATGTGGAGAGGATGTTTCCACTAGTGGGAGAGTCTAGGACCAGAGGTCACGGCCTCAGAATTAAAGGACATACCTTTGAGAAGGAGATGAGGAGGAATTTCTTTAGTCAGAGGGTGGTGAATCTGTGGAATTCTTTGCCACAGACGGCTGTGGAGGCCACAAGTCAATGGATATTTTAAAGTATATTTTATCTATATTTTTGTGTCAATCTAGAAGGCAGAGATAGATCGATTCTTGATTAGTGCGGGTGTCAGGGGTTACGGGGAGAAGGCAGGAGAATGGGGTTAGGAGGGAGAGATAGATCAGCCGTGACTGAATGGTGGAGTAGACTTGATGGGCCAAATGGCCTAATTCTGCTCCCACCACATATGAGATGATGAGAACATTCAAACTCCGTATAGTCAGGATCAAACCCGGGTCTCTGGCGCTGTGAGGCAGCAGCTCTACCGCTGCGCCACCGTGCCGCCCTAGTTAAACAATATAAGCTGTTGAAATGTTGGAAGAAGGGTCTCGACCCGAAATGTCACCCATTCCTTCATCCAGAGATGCTGCCTGTCCACGCTGAGTTACACCAGCACTTTGTGTCTGTCTTCGATTCAACAGCATCTGCAGTTCCTTCCTACACAGGAGCTGTTGAAATGAGAGTGCAGCAAATCCTGGCGTGCCGTTGATTGGGAATGCGTGTGGGAATCTGTGGGATGCGGCTCTCAGTCACTGACCTTCTTGTTGGATGCACGCTGGGCCACGTCAATGATAATTGCTTTGACGTCCCCCTTCCGAACGACCGGCCTCTGCCCAGGGAACGTCATCTGGTGACATTTCTGCATCCTCTCCAGGCACCTGTAAAACACCAGCAGTTCTAATCCGTTCCAGCATTACAGCAGATCCAGCAAGGAGTTGATTAAATGTTCATTAGACCCTTCCCTTTGAGGGTAATGAGCTCCCTTCCCTCCCGTGAGCCTGCACGCTCTGCATTTTGAAAAGGCTGATGACACTATGTCCCCTCCTGCTCTCGATGGCTGGAGAGATTTATGAATGAATGACGAGAACAGATTATTTAAACACTAAAGATCAATACAAAATGCTGGAGTGACTCAGCATGTTCGTCAGCTTGGGGCGATGCAGCGGGTAGTGCTAGTGCGGAGACCCGGGTTCCATCCTGACTACGGGTGCTGTCTGTACGGAGTTTGTACGTTCTCCCTGTGACAGCGAGCGTTTCCTCCGGTTTCCTCCCACACTCCAAAGACGTGCAGGATTGCAGGTTAATAGGCTTTGGTAAAATTATAAACTGTCCCTTGCGTGTAGGATAGTGTTAGTGTACGAGGTGATCGCTGGTCGGCACAGACTCAGTGGGGCGAAGGGCCTGTTTCCGCGCTGTGTCTTTAAACCCTGTAAAGTCCAGAGGGTCAGGCAGCGTCTGGAGAAAATGGACAGGTGATGTTTCAGGTCGGGACCCATCTTCAGCGCCAATTAGATTCTCCTGGTCCCGCCTCGAAACGTCTCATAGAATCATAGAACATAGGTGCAGGAGTAGGCCATTCGGCCCTTCGAGCCTGCACCGCCATTCAATATGATCATGGCTGATCATCCAACTCAGTATCCCGTACCTGCCTTCTCTCCATACCCTCTGATCCCTTTAGCCACAAGGGCCACATCTAACTCCCTCTTAAATATAGCCAATGAACTGGCCTCAACTACCTTCTGTGGCAGAGAATTCCACAGACTCACCACTCTTGTGTGTGAAAAATGATCTTCTCATCTCGGCCTTAAAAGACTTCCCCCTTATCCCCCTTATCCTTAAACTGTGACCCCTTGTTCTGGAGTTCCCCAACATCGGGAACATCTTCCTGCATCTAGCCTGTCCAACCCCTTAAGAGTTTTGTAAGTCTCCTATCCATGTTCTCCACAGATGCTGCCTGACCCGCTGAGTTACTCCAGCACTCTGCATTTGCTCACGGTTCCAACACCTGCAGTTCCCTGTGTCGTTCCCATCAATATGTTTGCCATTCCTCTCGACACTAATCGCTGGTGAAGACTTTACTCTGATTACACTTTTGTTGGGGCACTCTGGAATGTTTTTGTACATTAGAGACGTAGAAATGGCAGTTGATGTGAATCTTATTGTTACGTTACCTCAGTGAACGATATTGCAACGTTACAGCTTTACTGCACAGGTGTAATGACTCACCTGTTAAAGAGGTCGTCCCAGGTGAGTTTGGACACTCCGTGATACTCTGATGCTTCCAATACACAGTCACACAGGGTGGGATTAACAATGACATAACTGGAGGACAAACAAAAGTAAAGTGATCACCCAAACGCAGTAAGAACAATGACACTAATCTTGCACTTGTATCGTCATTACTAAATGTATTAGACAACGGTTAAGTCCAGAGATTTGTGCGACACGATGTGGATATCCATCAATTCAGGACTCACAGCAGTAATGGCTCGACGGGCCGAACGGCCTACTCCTGCTCCTATTGTCATCACAAAAACTGCTGCTCCTGGTCTGAGTATTACATGTGGACGCAGCCCAGACCGTCACACAAACCAACCTCCCTTCCATCGACTTCATCTACACCTCACGCTGCCTCAGCAAGGCCAGCAGCATCATCAAGGACCAGTCTCACCCCGGCCACTGCCTCTTCTCCCCTCTCCCATCGGGCAAGAGGTACAGAAGTGTGAAAACGAACGCACACCTCCAGATTCAGGGACAGTTTCTACCCGGCTGTTATCAGGCAACTGAACCGTTCTATCACCAACTAGAGAGCAGTCCTGACCTCCCATCTACCTCATTGGAGACCCTCGGACTATCCTTGTTCAGACCTTATGGCTTTATCCGGTAACTGTACACTGTATCGTGTAGTCTTTCCACGGACTGTATAACACGCAACAAAAACGCCTTTCCCTGTACCTCTGTACACGTGACTATAAACTAATCAGGTTTTCATTGGACAATTTTACACTTTCTTGGTAAGATGAACCAAATGATGAACATTTCTCAAAGTCCCTCGAATGGACCATGGTACATTATTATCTAGGATGATAGAAAAATCAGGAACTGCATCATCACTGCACAGCACTGCCCAAGAACTGAAGAAATCGGCCGTTTAAATGAATGGACCCATTGTTCAAACTAGTTGGTCAAATCTTCCCAAGTGCTTAACACAATGTTTGAGAGATAGTTCAAATACAGCACGGAAACAGGCCCTTCTGCCCACCGAGTCCGCACCGACCACTAACACTATCCTACACACACTAGGGACAGTTTACACACTTACACCAAGCCAATTAACCTACAAACCTGCACGTCTTTGAAGTGTGGGAGGAAACCGAAGATCTTGGAGAAAACCCACGCAGGTCACGGGGAGAACGTGCAAACTCTGCACAGACAGCACCCGTAGTCGGGATCGAACCCGGGTCTCCGGCGCTGTGAGGCAGCAGCTCTACCGCTGCGCCACCGTGACCACCATGTGATAGGTATACAAACCGGAAGTGTAATATAACTAACTGGAAGTCTAGAACACAACAACCGAACTTGTCGAGTGTGATTTGGATCACAGACCAAGTGGGTACGTTAGTTGTCACTCTCCACACACAGTTCAATAACGCTTCCTGCTGTTGTGCTAACGGACAGATTCCACAGACTTATCTAAAGCTGAAGAACACGTTCCAGACTGGTCACTTACTTTTTATTGCAGTCATCTATCAGTTCATTGGATTTGACATAGTTTGTGACGATGTTTCTAACATCAACGCTGGAGAGCGCTGCATCTTTTCTACAAAAGAAAAATAAGACACTTTACACACGCCACTTTTCACTTCACATCTCGTATGTGTATGTGACGAATAAACCCGACTTGAGATATATTTACCAGCGGAGGAGGTGGGAATGCTGCAATCACGACCCCTCTAATGTTAGCAAGGAATGTGATCACAAACGGCAGAAACATCTGCACCAGACATACACACATTTGCCATCAGGTCCTTGAAGTTCGTTAAAAACAAAGTGCATTAAACAGAAACTCAGTGGGTCAGGCAGCATCTGGGGAGGGGCAGGGGCAGGGCGGTCAGGTCAGGTCAGGTCAGGATCCTTCTTTATACTGATTGTAGAAGGGGCAGCAAGCCGGACGAGAGGTGGGAACTGGACCAAGCCTAGCAAGTGATAGGTGGTAAAAGGGAACCGCAGATGCTGGTTTACACTGCCGATAGACAAAAAGTGCTGGAGTAACTCAGCGGGTCAGGCAACATCCGTGGGCAAAAGGAAAAGGTCTCGACCCGAAACGTCACCTATTCCCCTTCGCCACAGATGCTGCCTGACCCGCTGAGTTACTCCAGCACTCTGTGAAACGTCACCTATCCATGTTCTCCACAGATGCTGCCTGACCCGCTGAGTTACTCCAGCACTCTGTGAAACGTCACCTATCCATGTTCGCCACAGATGCTGCCTGACCCGCTGAGTTACTCCAGCACTCTGTGAAACGTCACCTATCCATGTTCTCCACAGATGCTGCCTGACCCGCTGAGTTACTCCAGCACTCTGTGAAACGTCACCTATCCATGTTCTCCACAGATGCTGCCTGACCCGCTGAGTTACTCCAGCACTCTGTGAAACGTCACCTATCCATGTTCTCCACAGATGCTGCCTGACCCGCTGAGTTACTCCAGAACTGTATGTCTGTCTTAAGTGATAGGTGGATATGGGAGAGGTGGGAGTTGACTGGCAGTTAGATGGACAAAGGATGCCAGATAAGGAGAGAGGTGAAATGTAAAGGCAGGGGGAGGGATATAGGTCATGTGATAGGAGCAGAATTAGGCCATTCGGCCCATTAGGTCAACTCCGCCATTCAATCATGGCAAATCTATCTCTCCCTCCTAACCCCATTCTCCTGCTTTCTCCCCATAACCCTTGACACCCGTACCAATCAAGTATCTATCTATCTCCGCCTTAAATATATCCACTGACTTGGCCTCCACAGTCGGCTGTGGCAAAGAATTCCACAGATTCACCACCAAAGAAATTTCTCCTCATCTCCTTCCTAAAAGAGTGGCCTTGAGTTCTGAAGGAGGCAGTGGCTGCTTAGGGAAGAGAGGGGGAACTGAGTCCAATCATTCATGACCACATGTTTGGCACAGGTAGTGTTGGCCTGTGCAGTTTCAATGTTCTACGGAAGGTTGGACCACATCCAAATGATGTTTAAGAAGGAACTGCAGATGCTGGAAAATCGAAGGTGGACAAAAGTGCTGGAGAAACTCAGCGGGTGCAGCAGCATCTATGGAGCGAAGGAAATAGGCAACGTTTCGGCCCGAAACCCTTCCGGGTTTCGGCCCGAAACGTTGCCTATTTCCTTCCGGGTTTCGGCCCAAAACGTTGCCTATTTCCTTCCGGGTTTCGGCCCGAAACGTTGCCTATTTCCTTCCGGGTTTCGGCCCGAAACGTTGCCTATTTCCTTCCGGGTTTCGGCCCGAAACGTTGCCTATTTCCTTCCGGGTTTCGGCCCGAAACTTTGCCTATTTCCTTCCGGGTTTCGGCCCGAAACGTTGCCTATTTCCTTCCGGGTTTCGGCCCGAAACGTTGCCTATTTCCTTCGCTCCACAGACGCTGCTGCACCCGCTGAGTTTCTCCAGCACTTTTGTCTACCCACATCCAAATGATAATAGGCGATTGTGCAAAGCCCTAAGTTGTAAACCAAAAGCACTTGCCTTTCAAGGGCTGTGATCGTGTCGTTGTTCACAGAATGGATGTTGCTACTGACCTGTGAACATCAGCAGTCGGCTGCAACCAACCCACAGCCGCACCTCACAACACTTGGCCACGCAATGAAGCCATCAGTGTGTCTTGCGGACGTTCATTGTGCGACCATCACCACCCCAGCCAGGCTGCAGATTCATTGCTTCAGGATCATTGACCCAACAAGTGTGTCGGAAGGAAGTGCAGATGCTGCTTCGCACCCAAGATAGACACAGGTAGTCACTGATTCACTCGTCTCGCATTACTGAGCAAATGTACAGCCTGGAAACCGGCCCTTCGGCCCATCTTGCCCATGCTAACCAAGTTGGCATGCTGGGCTAGTCCCATTGCTCACTAAACCCTTCTTTTCCATACTAAATGTCTTCTAAGAGTCGCAGCGGTGCAGCGGGTGGGACTGCTGCCTCACAGCGCCAGAGAATCAGGTCCAATCCTGACCGCGAGTGCTGCCCGTGTGGAGTTTGCACGTTCTCCCTGTAACGGTGTGGGTTTCCTCTGGGTGCTCTGGTTTCCACCCACATCCCAAAGACGTGTGGGTTTGTGGGTTAACTGTCGCTAGTAAAATTCTTAAGGGGTTGGACAGGCTAGATGCAGGAAGATTGTTCCCAATGTTGGGGAACTCCAGAACAAGGGGTCACAGTTTAAGGATAAGGGGGAATTCCTTCAGGACCGAGATGAGAAAAACATTTTTCACACAGAGTGGTGAGTCTCTGTAATTCTCTGCCACAAAAGGTAGTTGAGGCCAGTTCATTGGCTATATATAAGAGGGAGTTAGATGTGGCCCTTGTGGCTAAAGGGAGCAGGGGGTATGGAGAGAAGGGAGGTACGGGATTCTGAGTTGGATGATCAGCCATGATCATATTGAATGGCGGTGCAGGCTTGAAGGGCCGAATGGCCTACTCCTGCACCTATTTCCTATGTTTCTAGTGTGTAGAGAGTGGATGTGAAAGTGGGTTAACGTAGAACGAGGGCGATCGATGGTCAGAATTCAATCAAAAGTCAGAATTGTCTCCGCCTCTACGGCGTGCTCCGGCAGCTTATTGGAGATACGTGTTGACCTCCAAGTGAGAAAGTGGCCTCCGGTGACACGCTCCCTCTCAGCCTCGCGCATTGAGTTCTACAATCCTCTGTCCCGACAGACAAGAGAATGTACTGTACAGGATGAAGCTTGAACCAAACTTACTTGAGCCCTGCATGCTGGAACAAGGGAAGCAATCTACTGGGAATGCTGTAGAAGGAGCAGATCTCCGGAGGTTGGTAGACCACCTCCGTCTCACTCTCAGCCTGTGGCATCTCATCAGCCGTGGCCTCCTCAGGAACCGTGAAGGACCTCAGTCTGTGAGCAGAAAGATAAAGTACATTTCTAAACGATCTGGAGGCAAGTCAACTTCAGAACTCTTCCAAATAGTCCGGCAGAAGGTACAGAAGCTTGAAAGCGCGCACCACCAGACTCAGGAACAGCTTCGTCCCCTCTGTTATCAGGCTTCTGAACGGTCCTTCCATAAGCTAGGGTACTGTCCGATTCACCTCTACCCCATTGTGGACATTGGACTTTGTCTCTGGAACTGATGCGCTACGATGCTGAGAACTATATCCTGGTCTCTGTATCTTCCCCTTTGCTCCACCTATTGGACTGGAGTTTGACCTGATTGTATTTATGTCTAGTATATCTGATCTGTTTAGATAGCATGCAATACAAAGCTTTTCACTGTACCTTGGTACACATGACAATGATAATCCTAACCCTAACATATATTGGGACTGAAGATGGATAGACTGGATAGACTCGGCTTGTACTCGCTAGAATTTAGAAGACTGAGGGGGGATCTTATAGAAACTTACAAAATTCTTAAGGGGTTGGATAGGCTAGATGCAGGAAGATTGTTCCCGATGTTGGGGAACTCCAGAACAAGGGGTCACAGTCTAAGGATAAGGGGGAATTCCTTTAGGACTGAGATGAGGAAAACATTTTTCACACAGACAGTGGCGAGTCTCTGGAATTATCTGCCACAGAGGGTAGTTGAGGCCAGTTCATTGGCTATATTTAAGAGGGAGTTAGATGTGGCCCTTGTGGCTAAAGGGATCATGGGATATGGAGAGAAGGCAGGTATGGGATACCGAGTTGATCAGCCATGATCATATTGAATGGCGGTGCAGGCTCAAAGGGCCGAATGGCCTACTCCTGCACCTATTGTCTATGTTTCTATACAAAGTGTTGGAGTAACTCAGCGGGTCAGGCGGCATCTTTGGAGATAAAGGATCGGTGACGTTTCAGGTCGGGACCTTTCTTGACACTGAAGATCCCAATCTGAAACGTCACCTATCCATGTTCTCCACAGATGCTGCCTGACCTGCTGAGTTACTCCAGCACTCTGTGAAACGTCACCTATCCATGTTCTCCACAGATGCTGCCTGACCCGCTGAGTTACTCCAGCACTCTGAAATGTCACCTATCCATGTTCTCCACAGATGCTGCCTGACCCGCTGAGTTACTCCAGCACTCTGTGAAACGTCACCTATCCATGTTCTCCACAGATGCTGCCTGACCCGCTGAGTTACTCCTAAACCATTCCCATTGTTACAGAGAGAGATGTTCGGGATATTTGCTGAGATGTGCAGTGCAATGAAAGTTTGCAGCCTCCCGTAACGTTACGGTGACCAGGAGGGGTTTGGTGTGCCGGTGGGGTTATGGTGACCGGCCAGGGTTCGGTGTACGGGTACAGGTGGAGTTACGGTGACCTGCGTATGTACTCTGTGTGGTGCCAGTTCACAACTGCGATGCTTTCGACTCCTTTGGAGAATTCCCTCATCTGGATGATCTGCTTGTGCTGCATGGCCTGGAGAAACCTAGAGAGCTGAGGGCGAGATTCCACAAGTTAATCATTTGTCAAAGTACACAGCGTGATTCAGATCAGCTAAAGAACTGGGGAGAGAAGTGGCTGATGGTTTCATCCCGGCAAGTGAGAAGTGTAGTTTAGTGATACAGCGCAGAAACAGGCCCTTCAGCCCACCGTGTCCGTGCCGACCAGCGATCCCCGCACACTAACACTATCCTGCACATTAGCGACAATTTACAACATTTGCCAAAACGAATTGAGCGACAAACCTGCACATCTTTGGAGTGTGGGAGGAAATTGGAGCACCTGGAGAAAACCCACACGGTCACAGGGGGAACGTGCAAACACCGCATGGACAGCATCTGTAGTCAGGATCGATCCTGGGTCTTTGGCGCTGTAAGGCAGCAACTCTACCGCTGCGCCACCGTGCCTTCTTGAGGTGTTGCACTTTGGGAGGCCGAATGCAAGGGGAATGTATCCAATCAATGGCACTGATGTGTTATTGATTGTTCGGTTACCAAGATGGCTGCCGGAAGTGAGAGTGAACGCTGGCGCGACTAGCTGCCGCTGCTCTATCTTCGAATTACGCATTATTGCTGTCCCTGCTACTTCTTAGAAACATAGAAACATAGACAATAGGTGCAGGAGTAGAGGCCATTCGGCCCTTCGAGCCAGCACCGCCATTCAATGTGATCATGGCTGATCATCCAACTCAGTATCCTGTACCTGCCTTCTCTCCATACCCTCTGATCCCTTTAGCCACATCTAACTCCCTCTTAAATATAGCCAATGAACTGCCCTCAACTACCTTCTGTGGCGGAGAATTCCAGAGACTCACCACTCTCTGTGTGAAAAATGTTTTCCTCATCTCGGTCCTAAAGGAATTCCCCCTTATCCTTAAACTGTGACCCCTTGTTCTGGACTTCCCCAACATCGGGAACAATCTTCCTGCATCTAGCCTGTCCAACCCCTTAAGAATTTTCTAAGTTTCTGTAAGATCCCCCCTCAATCTTCTAAATTCTAGCGAGTACAAGCCGAGTCTATCCAGTCTTCCTTCATATGAGTCCTGCCATCCCAGGAATCAGACTGGTGAACCTTCTCTATACCCCCGCAATGGCAAGAATGTCTTTCCTCAGATTTGGAGACCAGAACTGTACGCAATACTCCAGGTGTGGCCTCACCAAAACCCTGTACAACTGCAGTAGAGCCTCCCTGCTCCTATACTCAAATCCTTTCGCTATCCTTCATTATTATTATTATTATTATAGTGGTTCCACTTTCGGGGAGTTATGGACTTGGACTCCGAGATCCCAAGGGATCTCGGAGTCCAAGTCCATAACTCCCCGAAAGTGGAACCACTAGTAGATAGAGTATCAAAGAAGGCATATGGTATGGTCAGGACAGGTCAGTCGGGAGGTCATGCTGCAGCTTTGAGTCAACGTTGATAAAACGTTGGTTTGGAAGCATTTGGAATATTGTGGCCAGTCCTGGCTGGTCCCATTGGAGGCCGGATGTGGAGGCTTTGGAGACCGTCTATCAGAATGATGGCTGGTTTAGTGGGCGATGCTGTACAGACTTGGATTGTTATCTGTGGAGCGTCAGAGGTTGCGAGGAGACCTGGTCGACATGTACGAGGAGAGGCTTAGATGGGGTCGACAGTCAGAACCCTCTCCCCAGTATGGAAAAGTCACTCAAGGGTTATTGCTTTCAGGGGCAAAGATTAAAGGAGACCTGCGGGGCAAGTTTGTATTTCTTACGAGGTAGGCGAGAGCCTGGAACGCGCTGCCGGGGCTGGTGGTGGAGGCTGCCAGGGGTGGCGGTGGGGGAGGCAAATACGATAGTGGCTTTTAGATAAGCATATGGATATGGATAATTTGTGCGGGAAAGAACTGCAGATGTCAGTTTATACCAAAGGTACACACAAAATACTGGAGCAACTCAGCAAGTTAGGCAGCTTCCCTGGAGAAAAAGAATATATCAGGAAGATTGTTCCCAATGTTGGGGAAGTCCGGAACAAGGGGTCACAGTCTAAGGATAAGGGGGAAGTTTTAGGACCGAGATGAGAAAAACATTTTTTTCACACAGAGAGTGGTGAATCTGTGGAATTCTCTGTCACAGAAGGTAGTTGAGGCCAGTTCATTGGCTATATTTAAGACGTTAGATGTGGCCCTTGTGGCTAAGGGGATCAGGGGGTATGGAGAGAAGGCAGGTACGGGATACTGAGTTGGATGATCAGCCATGATCATATTGAATGGTGGTGCAGGCTCAAAGGGCCGAATGGCCTACTCCTGCACCTATTTTCTATGTTTCTATCATAAGATCATAATAGGTGACGTTTTGTGTCGGAATCATTCTTCAGCCTAGTTTTGTGCAGGCAGATAAGAGTTGGAGATGGCATCGTGTTTGGCACAGACATTGTGGGTCGAAGGGCCTGTTTCTGTGCTGTTCTATGAAATAACCAATAACTCAAAATGTACAGGGTTCAGGCCAACCACAGCCCTAAGTCCTCATAAGGTCATAAGGAATAGGAGCAGAATTAGGGCATTCGACCCATCGAGTCTGCTCCGCCATTCAATCAAGGCTGATCTATCTCCCTATCCAAACCCCATTCTCCTGCCTTCTCCCCATAACCCCCGACCCCCGCACTAATCAGTGCGGGCAGCCACAGTATAATAGAGGCCACCAGCACACAGTGTTTCACAGCTGTGATGTCTGCATCCACCTCTAGACCAGAACTGCGGTATAACTGGGGCCAAGTCAGGCTGACTCTGCGCTACAAGATCACAGATATCCAGGCAGCGGCTGCTATTTCAGTGCCAGCAACTTGTGAAGTTGTTTCGAAACTTGGTGAATAACAAGCGGACAGCGAGCGTGCTAAAGTGCTCTTTGGCTAGCGTTCTGAGAGCTGACAAAACATCTACTGACATCACAAGAATTCCTTTTGGGAGATAACAACATTTATTTATAGGGATCCTGACGTAGCAATACTGGTTGCCGTAGTTACACACAGCAACAAGAGACTATATCA
This sequence comes from Raja brachyura, assembly GCA_963514005.1. Next base: position 1,589,390 of record OY740804.1, on the reverse strand, counting down.
GGCAAGAGGCCAGTTGGTTGGTTGGTTGAAGAGGTAACTTTAACGCAGGATGGTCCACATTGTGCATGCGGGTCCATGCCTGGGCTTTCAAGCCAAGGTCTTCTGACACAGATACAGAGGTTACTTTTGTGTGGGAAAGAACTGCAGATGCTGGTTTAATTCGAAGATAGACACAAAATGCTGGAGTAACTCAGCGGGACAGGCAGCATCTCCGGAGAGAAGGAACGCGTGACGTTTCGGGGACGAGACAAACGTCACCCATTGCTTCTCTCTGGAGAGGCTGCCTGTCCCACTGAGTTACACCAGCATTTTGTGACTATTTGGGTCACTTTTGTGCCAAGCTTACAGAAATGAAACCAAATCCGTGATCCTGGAAAATGTCAATGAATGCCAAGTAAAGTGAAGGATCCGCGACGGAACCAGAAGGATGAGACTTTAGGAAAAAAGAATAGTCTTAACAGCACGGCACGGTGGTGCAGCTGGTGGGGTTGCTGCCTCACAGCGCCGGAGTCCCGGGTTCACTCCTGACCTCGGGTGCTGTCTGTGTGGAGTTTGCACGTTCTCCATGTGACCGCGTGGGTTTCCTACTGGTTTGTAGGCTACTTTCTCGCTGCAAATTGCCCCAAGGGAGAGGATGAGAAGGAGGGATAACAGAACTAATGTGAACGGGTGGTCGATGGTCGGCATGGACTCGGTGGGCTGAAGGGCCTGTTTCCATGCTGTATATCTAAACTAAAGAACAAGTCATTCATAAACATTTATATTCATTCATAAATGAGGCCCAGCGCCAATTGGAGGAGCAGCACCTCATATTTCGCCTGGGTAGTTTACACCCCAGCGGTACGAACATTGGCTTCAAGTAGCCTTTGCTTTCCCTCTCTCTCCATCCTAGTTCTCCCACCAGTCTGACTGTCCCCGACTACATTCCTATCTCTGTAACGCCCACTCCCCTGACATCAATCCGAAGAAGGGTCTCGACCCGAAACGTCACCCATTCCTTCTCTCCGGAGATGCTGCCTGTCCCGCTGAGTTACTCCAGCACTTTGTGTCTATCTTTAATTCATAAACAGCCAACTTCTCAGAGCTAGAAGACTCGAAACGCACATGCATCGCAAATAAAGGGAAAACCAGCCATCAAACACATAAAGAAAGGTCAGACATGAGTTGGGGATGGGTTGTTGATACCATTTAGTAAATGTTTAAATGAGCACTTGAATCAAGTGGACCAGGGCTAGGAGATGGGAGCTGTTCAGGAGGATGACCACTGGCCGGCAATGAAAAGGTGGGCCGAATGGCCTGTCCCTGCTTACAAATCTGTGACCAGTATTAAAGAATGAGACAAAAGCAAGCAGGTTAGGCAGCATCAATGGAGAGGATCCCTTTCAGTCTGAAGAAGGGTCCTGACCCAAAACGTCACCTATCCATGTTCTCCACAGATGCTGCCTGACCCGCTGAGTTACTCCAGCACTCTGTGAAACGTCACCTATCCATGTTCTCCACAGATGCTGCCTGACCCGCTGAGTTACTCCAGCACTCTGTGAAACGTCACCTATCCAATGTTCTCCACAGATGCTGCCTGACTATTTGTGTCCATCTTTGGTTTAAACCAGCATCTGCAGTTCCTTCTTACACACTCTGTGTCAATCCCTGGAGAACATAGATACGGGAGGTTTTTGGGTCAGGGCCCTTCTTCAGACAGGAACGGGGGTACTGATTGTGGATGATCAGCCATGATCATATTGAATGATGGTGCTGGCTCGATGGGCCGAATGGCCTACTCCTGCACCTATTGTCTTTTGATCATGATTAGCAAGGCTTGGGGTTTTGGACATTAAATAGTAAGATTAAATGAGAACTTACCAGTTTTATGAGGAGTTACAATGAGGGATTATGTGAAGACCCCGCCAGCACGCATGTGCGACATTCTTCAAAGCAGCAGTGTGAAATCACAGATAGTAGAGTTGACTGAAGATAGTAAGATAAGAGAACTAACATACCAGTTGTTGACCTTATAATAGAGGGTTGGGAGCGGAGGGCACGAAATCCCTCATCGTAACTCCTCATATAATAAGGATCAAACTTTGAACTGGTAAGTTCTCGTTTAATCTTACTATTTTACTTCAGAGTCACGTGAGTGACTTTGGGAAGATTTCAAAGCTCTGTGATTTCATGCCCTGGAAAACGAGTCCATGCTCACACACTGCCATAATAACCAATGGAGGAAGTATGTTAACGTATTTCAGACTTGACAGTGCTGAAAAATAATGTATTATTTAACAATAATAATAATCCCTAAATTCTAGGAAATTATAATACAGAACTTAAAATAGTGTCTGTAGATATCCCAGGCGTGGCCACAGGTTTGTTATAACCGCTGGAAGTTGTTTCATTAGACCAACCCGCCGTTACAAGGGCATGGTCCATGGGGACTTCCATCATCCTCACTGCACGATGTAGCTGCAGTCCTGGTGAAATGAGAATTAAAATATCAGTGTCCACCCCTGCTGCACCACCCTGAGCCATCTTGATATGGTCTGCACGGTACTCTGTGATGAGGATGTTTGAACTTATCAATAGAGCCATGTCCGTTCCCCTGAGATTATTGGTGACCTCCAGTTAATGTAGGAGGTGGTTCACTATGCATTGGCGTCTATCTACGGGATTAGCCAGGAACTCCAATTTGAGGCCAGATGGCCCAGGCCTGATTTGTTAGGTAACTCATAATGTGAAAGGTTACTTATTTTGGGATGTTACATGGTGTCCAGTCTAGTTTGTGCAGAGACTGGACCTGCTGCACCGTTACAAGTGTCATCAGCATCAAGGGTACACAAAAGGCTGGAGAAACTCAGTGGGTGCAGCAGCATCTAAGGAGCGAAGGAGATAGGCGACGTTTCGGGTCGAGACCCTTCTTCAGACCTGTTTCCCAGCCCCGCACGGCCCGATTTTACCTTCTCCCCAAAATCCACAAACCCGACTGCCCTGGGAGACCCATTGTCTCTGCCTGTTCGTGCTCCACCGAACACATTTCCACATACCTTGATTCCATCCTATTCCCCTTTGTTAAATCCCTCCCCACCTATGTTCAAGACACCTCAGGCATCAAGGTATGTCACCAGCATCACTATTTTATACGTGTTAGTGAGAGGGACGTGGCTGGTGCCCACTATCTAAATAGGTCAGGACAATGCCAATGTCCCAGGTCCGGGTATATTGAGGCCTGGGGAATTTTGTGTTTTGACGCCAGAGGGTGAGATCCTCCTCCATGGTATTCTAGCTCCTGTCCCAAGTATGAGGATAGGGCACTTGGGGCAATTGATAACTCAAGCCTTCATCGAAGTGTAGACTTACCAGGAACTCCAGCACAACCGCGGTGGTGGCTGTGTTGTAAGTTGTGTCTGTCCTGGTATAAAATACCTCCCATTTTTTGATATGGGTGAGGTACTGTTTCCTGGTGGACTCTCTGCATGATGCCGCGCTGATATTCATGGTTCGGTCCGATAGCCCAATTCCAGGAGAGGTCTTTCCCAAATTTTGCACCCAATGGGTTCATTCGGTCGTGGCACGGATGACTCTCCCTTGTCACAGGTGTGCCAGCAAACTCGGGCGTTTGTAGATCGGAATCCATGGCTCTGACCATGTCGAGTCCCACAGGGAACCATGGCTGAGTAGGCCAATCGGGTACTCCCATATACCTGATGCGGAGTCTTGTTGAATTTTCCGCAAGACCCGACTAATGAGGCAGAAAAAGGGGGGAAAAATGCATAGAAAAAACAATCCCCCCCCCCCCCCAGTGTAGCGAGATGCGTCCATCGCTACTGCCCCAGGGTCTGATTCTCATGCAACATACGTTGGTATCTGGTGATTAAGTCTTGATGCAAAACAATCGATATCTGGCGTTCCATACTGAGCTATAATGTCAGTAAATGACTGGTGGTCCAACATCCATTTGGTGTTATCATTGAACTTGCGTGACCTGGAGTTGATATCCAAATGTTTCTTTCTATGCACCAGTGCCAGATTGTATTGATCAATTCATCACAAGAAATTGACTTAATTCCACCCGTATGATTAATGTATGTCACCACGGTGGTATTATCAATTTGTAGGCGAACATGCAAATGATGCATGTCTGAAAGGTAAGCCCACAGTCCGTGAATGCTCCCAACACCTTATGATGATTGATACCCTGAAGTAAGATTAACCCATGTGTATTCCATCTACCATCGCAACTGGAGGTGGTATTAGTTGCTCCCCAGCCGTGAGTGCTGGCGTCAGTTTGTAACACTGTAGTTTTGGCCTTTTGTAGATTTTGTTAATGTAAGGGTCCAAATTATGGCTGGGAAAAAAGGCAGCCACGAGCTTTCCAATTATCCTGGCTATTTGCCGAATAGATGGTTTATTGACGCAAACAAGGCTGCTGCATGCCTCTATCAAGTCTGTTGCTTTGTCCTTTGGCAAGGTGACAGACATATGAACAGTCAATTGTGAATCCCAAATCCATAGTCACCGGAAGGCATTTAACTTGGATTTGTCTGGATGGACAATAAACCCAGATTTTTGAAATAGGAGCTTGCTGGCTGAGAGCCAATTTAGCCAATTCTAAGGTTATCCCCACAATAAGATGTCATTCAGATACACCATGATAATATGTTTTTGTTTCCGATGGAACATCAATGCTGGTTTTAATATTTTTGGAAAACAGTCTTGGCTGATATTAATCCATTAGGCAGTGCTTCATACTGTCAGAGCTGCCCCATCCAGATTAATTTCAAATATCTGCGGTGATCGTTGTCTATTGGTTCTGAGTAGTATGCATCTTTTAGATCGATGCAGCCATGAAGAATCCTTTGGAAACTAGTTGTTTTAGAAGTAACAATACTTTTCTGCATTTAAGTGGGTGTACTGCACAAAAGTATAAAAGTATTCAGTTGTGTCAAATCAAATGATGCGGACGTCTGCCATCTTTTTTGTTTTAGGTGATACAAACTCAAGAGACTCATGTTTGGTTTTCTCTATTGCTCCTTTTGTGTATCGATTTAACAGTTCCGCATCACCTTCCACTTTCTCTTTTTAGTGAAAGCTCAAACTTTCGGCTAGGTGCATGTTGAACCGGAAAGGAGGAGTCTGTCAACAGATTGAGTTTTGTATCACTGAATACTGCGCAGTATGAAAGATCAGAAGTTATTCTGTACAAGTGTAACCTTCCCCCAACCTGTGAAGGAGTTACACATGCTATGTTCCTAAGGCAACCAGACCCACCTACCGCCATGGTTACCGGTGGTGCTGTGTTGGTTTTCTCCTTCTTTGGTTCCTGGGAGGTGGAGGCGTTGTGGTGTGGGGTTGGCGCATCTTCCAGGAAGGCCGTTCTGGGACATGGCCTGAAAAAGACCTTTGTGTAGGTTGTACGGCCTTCGAGCTTTCACCAGCTTTTCTTTCGGTGTGATAACGCAGCCTGCTGGTGGATGCGTAGGGGTGCTGCCGCCAAATATGTGAGGACCTTAAACATGCCGACGGCTATTGTCTCTCCATCGAGGTCTTTTACCTGTTTGGGCAGGTTGTCCCTGAAACAGAGTAGGCGGCTGTGCACTGCTGGTTCTACACAACCCCGCGAACTTGGGGTTTAGCGTAGGCCGGATGGCATTCTTCCTGAAGTAGTTGATCTCAATTGACCATACAGGAGAGTGCCAGAGCTTCCTGTTGCTCCTCTGACATATCTTCCGTCCACTGATCTGGCAAAGCTGGTAATACCCGAGGCCGGTAGTTTGAGGATTTGCCGCAGGCACATTGAGGGAGATACCGATTCCTGGAACTAGATAAGTTGTTAAGTAATTTAAACTGGCTGCCTGTTGACAACAGTAGCCCCTTTTGTGAGGGCATCGCAACTTGGATGGCATCCCGAGTAGCTCCTCTTCTTGCACCCCTAGCATGTTGTATCCTTCTGCCAACACCCCCTCTTCAGAGTCAGCCCAGACCTGACTCCATATGCTCCCCTGCGAAGGTGAGCATTTGGCAGCCCTGTAAAGGGTACTGCCGTGGGTCTGCTAGGAGACGCACGGTGACCAGACGACTCCTGCTGGAGTGGGTCACGTTGGAGCTAGTGCTCCCCATCCGCTCCGTGCGGGATTATCGACTGCCGTTGCTACCCGCAAACGGCGAGTCTGTGAGCCTGGACCCTGCCGGGTCAACGGGCTTGCCCCACGTCCGGGCGTTGTGCCGCCAGTCCGACGTTCCTGGTGTACGGGCTGCGGCGTTGAGTCGGAGCTCCTGCTCCGTCTTCGCTACCTCCCAACGGCGAGTCTCCGAGCCCGGACCCTGCCGGTTCATCGGGCTTGCCCTGCTTCCCGGGAGCGTTGCCACCAGTCCGTGGTATTCCTGCGGGCTGCAGCATTGAGTCGGAGCTCCTGCTGTGCCTTCGCTACCCGTGAACGGCAGTCTCCGAGTCAACGGACTTGCCCGACTTCCGGGTTTGTAGTGATGCCGCCGCCAAAGACTGTCCTCGTTCCCGCGGTCCGCAGACAGTCTTTCCAGGCGGCCCCTTGGTGGGGTACTCTGTCCCACAGAGCCCCTGAAAGAAAAACCCGACCTCAGGTTAGTTGTTCCTTACCTGTGGGTCCGTTCCTCCCTGCCTGGCGCTTCGCATGCGGTCGACGATATGTCGCGCATGTGCGCTGGCGGGGTCTTCACGAAGTCACTCACGTGACTCCGAAGTAAAATAGTATCAGCGTGGAGCCGTTCCCCGAGCAGTACAGTGGGACGCAGAGGACACGTGGGTGAGGCACACATCCACAACAGCAGGGCGACGGGAAACACGTTCACTAAGGAGAGCGGACATCTCGGATGGCCAAAAATGGAAAGCTTCTATTAATCTAAAATGACTTTGACAAAGCACCAATTGAAGGAAATCAAAGTGAAATATCATAATGAAACAGTCGTGCTGGACTTCAGCTCCTCCACAGATTCAAGCTTAGATCATTGAGCATTCAACTAAGAATGTCATTGTTCCATCTGGCACATAGGACCATAAAACACCCTTGACCTACCTTCTTATAGCTTGACCTTTTGATGTCAACACTTCTGCCTTCAGGGCTGTGCGAGGAGGAACCAGAACAACCGTATAATGAATCAACGATGACTTACAATTAGTAGACAGTCAGATCCTTCCCCACCCCGGGTGGAAATGTTAAACATCAGACAGCAAGCGTTCAAGGTGAGAGGGACAAAGTTTAAAGGGAATGTGCGGGGCGTTTTTCTTTTTTTTACACAGGGGGTGGTGGGGACCTGGAACGCGTTGCCAGAGATGGCGGTGGAGGCAGGTGCCATTGTGGCGTTAATGGGGCTTATTTAGATGGATATACAGGGAATGGAGGGATTACATGCAAACAGACATCAGTTTAACTTGGCATGGTATTCAACACAGACATTGCGGGCCGAAGGGCCTGTTCCTGTGCTGTACTTCTCTATCTTCTATGTAATTTGTGATTTTAGTTTAGGTTTAGAGGTACAATGTGGAAACAGGCCCTTCGGCCCAGCGAGTTCACGCTGACCACCAATCACCCGTTCACACCAGTTCTATGCTATCCCACCGTCTCATCCACTCGCTACACACTAGAGGCAGTTTCCAGAGGGGCCGATTAACCTACAAACCCGCACGTCTTTGGGAAGTGGGAGGAAACCGGTGCACCTGGAAGAAACCCAAGCGGTCAAAGGGAGAACATGCAAACTCCACACAGACAGCACCTGAGGTCAGGATCGAACCTGGGTGTCTGGCGCTGAGAAGCAGTAGTTCCACCCGCCGCGCCACTGTGCTGCCCTGTGACGGTCAGCCAATGTTTCACAAAGGTTGGTGAAAATATTTGGCCATCTCTTCTAACCAGCGAAGATGAGACGGACATGTTGCACTTCCATGAGGTGGCATGATGTGCAGGTGACCAGGTCATTCAACCCGAAGACTGCTCGATCAAAGGCAGCTGCGGGATTTATTACAACGGCAGTGGAGAGGGAGAGGAGAGAAGGGGTGGGCGATGGGGAAAACTGTTCAGTCTGTCCACACTAGAGGCAGGAAACATGTTCCCGATGTTGGGGGAGTCCAGAACCAGGGGCCACAGTTTAAGAATAAGGGGTAAACCATTTAGAACCCAGACGAGGAAACACCTTTTCTCACAGAGAGTGGTGAGTCTGTGGAATTCTCTGCCTTAGAGGGCAGTGGAGGCCGGTTCTCTGGATGCTTTCAAGAGAGAGCTACATAGGGCTCTTAAAGATAGCGGAGTCAGGGGATATGGGGAGAAGGCAGGAACGGGGAACAGATTGTGGATGATCAGCCATGATCACATTGAATGGCAGTGCTGGCTCGAAGGGCCGAATGGCCTACTCCTACACCTATTGTCTATTGTCTACATACACTGTATATAGTGCGGGGGTTCCAAAACCAGGTCCACGTTAGCACAGCATTAAGCGAGCAAAACTCAGCGGGTCGGGCCACAGCTGTGGAGGGAACGGCTAGTACATGAAGGCGTCCGAGCCATTCCCTCCACAGACACTGACTGACCAGTTGAGCACTCCAACACTTAGAAACAAGGGACAGCAGATGCTGTCGCACATAAAGACAAAATGTTGGAGTAACTCAGCGGGTCAGGCAGCATCTCTGGAGAACATGGATAGGTGATGTTTCGGGTCAGCATCCTGCTTTAGACCGAAGTAGCAGTCTGAAGAAGGGTCTCGACCCAAAACGCCACCTATCCATGTTCTCCAGAGATGTTGCCTGACCCGCTGAGTTACTCCATCATCAATATCTTATATTTCGATTGGGTAGTTTACACCCCGGCGGTATGAACATTGTCCTCCAATTTCAGGTAGTCCCTGCTTTCTCCCTCCTTCCCCTCCCCAGCTCTCCCACAGCCCACTGTCTCCACCTCTTCCTTTATTTTTCCCGCTCCCTCCCGACATCAGTCTGAAGAAGTCCTCGACCCGAAACGTCGCCTATTCCTTCGCTCCGTAGATGCTGCCTCACCCGCTGAGTTTCTCCAGCATTTTAGATTTTTCCAGCATCTGCAGTTCCTTCTTAAACAATGCTCCATCACTTTGTGTCCTTTCCCCAAATACTTTGTGTTTTGCTCAAGATTCCAGCATCTGCAGTTCTTTGTTTCTTCTTATGTCAATGTTTAAATTCTAACTGATATGGCAGAGTCATAGAGTGATCCAGCGTGGAAACAGGCCCCTTGGCCCAACTTGCCCACACTGCCCAACATGCCCCACCTACACTAATCCCACCTGCCTGTGTTTGGCCCGTATCACTCTAAATCTATCTTATCCATGCACCTGTCTAAATGTTGTGATATCTCTGCCTCAACCATCTCCAGCAACTTGTTCCACACACCGCCCACACTTTGGATTCTTAAAACAAGTTACCATATGGGTTCCTTTTAAATCTTCCCCCCTCGCCTTATACCTATGTCCTCTGGTTCTCGATTGCCCGACTCTGGGCAAAAAACTCGGTGCGTCTACCTGATCTATTGCTCTCACGGCAGCTTATGGGCTGGGAAGATTGCAACCTTCACGTGGTACCTCCACCCTGTTTCGACTAATGCAATCAACCCGACGTGCACAAACAAATAGATCAAATAGAACAAGTTGACCCACAACTTTAGGCTGTGCACGCCACACGCCACAGAAGATGGCAGCTTATAGCTGGGCTGTTAAACGCTGAGCTTGATGCCTGCACTGTTACAGGTTGCATTGTGCGGAGGAATAAGTGTCAAGCTGCTGCAGGGGCAGTGGACGGCACAACTCACCAACATGGGTACATGTAGATCTTCAGGAAGGTGCTAGTGAGCAGCGGCAGGTCGGCTTTCTTCACTTTACACTTCAAGGCGTGCAGAAAACACTGCAGAAGCAGCTTGTCCATCTGCTCTGTAACAACAGGATGGGATGTTAAGTGAACGGCCTGTCCCACTTACACGATTTTTTCGGCGACTTGCCGGCACCCGTCACAGTCTCAGCGGGTCACCGAATATGTTCAACATGTTGAAAATCCAGCGGCGACCAGAACACGGTACGAATCTTTGGCCGACTACTCACGGCCATACAGGCGTCACCCCGCGACATGTCGCGTAAATGGGACAGGCCCTTGAAGCTATTTTAGCTCCAGGAATACACTAGTGAGCTCAGTCTTTGCCACAGACGGCTGTGGAGGCCAAGTCAGTGGACACCTTTGAGGCAGAGATAGATACATTTTTGATTAGTACAGGTGTCAGGGGTCCTGGGGAGAAGGCAGGAGAATGGGGTTAGGAGGGAGAGATAGATTAGCCATGATTGAATGGCAGAGTAGACTTGATGGGCTGAATGGCCTTATTCTATTCCTATCCCTTATAACACTCTGTCCACAGCTCTGCAACACGTTACATCTTCATGTTGAGAAACTATTCGATTTAATTCACTTACTGATTTTGACCCTATCCAAGTTTTTTTCTTACATCTAGGGATGGCTCAGTGGCGCAGCGGGTAGAGCCACTACCTCACCACACCAGAGACAAGGGTTCGATTCTGACTACAGGCACTGTCTGTGTGGAGTTTATACGTTCTCCCTGTGACTGCGTGGGTTTTCTCTGGGAGCTGCGGCTTGCTCTCACATCCCAAAGGCATGTAAAATGGCCCCTAGTGTGTAGGGAGTGGAGGGGAAAGTGGGATAACATGGAACTATGTTGTCCTATGAAAGGCTTGGATCGATTGGAAATGGAGAGGATGTTTCCGTTAGCGGGAGAGTCTAGGACCAGAGTGGAGGGGATAGTGGGATCGCACTCTGCCGCTGTGCCGGCCCCTCCGGAGGGAATGTGTCGTTGTTTGTGAACGTTAACCCCCTCATACCCGGTGTGGTGGCGACGGCGGGCGCAGCCTCCCGCTCACTCCCGGCATCGGTGGACGTTTGCCCCAAGGGAAGAGTCTCCAGATCCTCCACACCACCGTCCCCGGCTCCAGCTGTGGCCTGGCCCGCCGGCGCGGTCACCCCTTCCTGCTCCGTCTCCACGTCCAGACGCAGACCGCCCAGGTCTGGAGAGTCTGCGTCTGCGTCTGACACGGTCCCGGGCAGGTTTGCCGCCCCATTCCCCACGCCACCTGCTTCAGTCATCCCTTCCTCCTCCTCCTCCTCCTCCTCCTCCTCCTGCTGCTGCTGCTGCTCACTGAGCTCAGCCACGATCACGGGCGGATGCGTCTTCTCCCCAAACGCCCTGCAGAGGAATCATACAAGAACTGTTCCAGAGCCGCTGCCTGAAAAAAGCACTGAGCATTGCAAAGGACACACTGCACCCCCTCCACACACACACCTGGATCTCCTGCCATCAGGCAAGAGATACGGCAGCATCAAAGCCCGGACAACCAGACTGCTACACAGCTTCATCCACAGGCCGTGAGGCTGCTAACCAGTCACCCCACCTGGTGCTGATGCTTGTTTTGCCCTGACACTGAAACTCTGGCACTGGCCACTTAACTCAGCTGCCCTGGACAACTTATGACTGTTTCTACTTGTATTTTATTGCTGTTTTTTACCTGCACCTTTTTTTACTATTCCTGCTGTTTTTATCAGGGGCTGGATGGTTTTATTATGTGTGAACTGTTAACGTTTTTATGTGCGACGCTCCAGTATTTCCCTGGGAAACGTCCTCTCATATTGCACTGTACATCTGCTGCTTTGCAAGATCAAAGGTTGAATGATTGATTCAGTGCATTAGTTTAGAGATACATAGAAACATAGACAATAGGTGCAGGAGTAGAGGCCATTCGGCCCTTCGAGCCTGCACCGCCATTCAATATGATCATGGCTGATCATCCAACTCAGTATCCCGTACCTGCCTTCTCTCCATACCCTCTGATCCCTTTAGCCACAAGAGCCACATCCAACTCCATCTTAAATATAGCCAATGAACTGGCCTCAACGACCTTCTGTGGCAGAGAATTCCAGAGACTCACCACTCTCTGTGTAAAGAATGTTTTCCTCATCTCGGTCCTAAAAGACTTCCCCCTTATCCTTAAACTGTGACCCCTTGTTCTGGACTTACCCAACATCGGGAACAATCTTCATGCATCTAGCCTGTCCAACCCCTTAAGAATTTTGTAAGTCTCTATAAGATCCCCCCTCAATCTTCTAAATTCCAGTGAGTACAAGCCAAGTCTATCAAGTCTGTCTTCATATGAAAGTCCCGACATCCCAGGAATCAGTCTGGTGAACCTTCTCTGAACCCCTTCTCTGAAGCAACCCACCATGTCCGCACCGACCAGCAATCCCTGCACTCTTACACCAACCCACACAGTGTGAGGAAACATTTCAAAAGACATTTAAAATCTACTTGCAATACATAATATAATGTGGATACAGTTATGGCTTTCAAAAGACATTAGGAAGATATGTGGATAAAAAGGGTTTTGAGGGATTTGGGCTCATTTCGGACAAATAGGACGAGCCTACAATGGATTTTGTTTAAGAAGGAACTGCAGATGCTGGAAAATCGAAGGTGGACAAAAAGGCTGGAGAAACTCGGCGGGTGCGGCAGCATCTATGGAGCGAAGGAAATAGGCAACGTTTCGGGACAATCTATGGATGCTGCTGCACCCGCTGAGTTTCTCCAGCACTTTTGTCTACCTTCGATTTTCCAGCGTCTGCAGTGCCTTCCTAAACTCTTACAACCATTATACGAGTGTGCAGGAAGGAACTGCAGATGCTGGTAGATACCAAAGATAGACACAAAGTGCTGCAGTAACTCAGATGGTCAGGCAGCTTCTCTGGAATTAAAGGATGGGTGACGTTTCGGGTCGGGACCCTTGTTCGAACAGGAGGAAACCTGCATGGTCAGAGGGAGAATGGGCAAACTCCAGACAGATGACACCCAGAGTCAGGATTGAACCCGGGTCTCTGGCTCTGTGAGGCAGCAGCTCTAGTGGTTGAAGTCTGAAACAGGGTCCCCGCCAGAAACGTCACCCATGATTTTCTCCATATGATTCCACGACACTGGTGGCAAACTAACTTTCCTGAACCTGAATGGTATGCATATAATAATGTAGCAATTCACACTTCATAAAAGCTGCTCTCAATTGTTAGTAATCACATTCAATTTTACAGGTAATTTCTTTCAGCGATCCACAAGACAACAACACACCTGTTCACAATTAAACCAGAGGACAAACAGGTGATGAGAGCTACTGAAAATTACACCAACAATGATGGTCTCTTCATTGGTTTGTTAGCTTTCTTTTATATGTGCCATTTATAATACTTGCCATTATGTTTAAACTCTTGAAATAAAATAGCTACCGGAAGTCAATCACCGATCAATACACTTTGCTACATTTCAGAAGGAAATCCACCTTCGGAAAAAGCTGCAATGCTTTTATCACAAAGCACCTGCATTTCGACTAGTGGGAGCTGAATGGGAAATTCGATGGGAAATTAAAGGGCCTGTCCCACTTACGCGCCTGGGGGGGGAAGAGGGAAACTTTTCTTTCAGTTTCTTACCTTGCCGGAGATGCGATTAATTTTCGGATCACATTCTCCGGTCGCTCTGTGGGTGACCATGGAGGCCTCCTCGGACTGACCTCGGACTGTCAAGTTGCCGGCAGTGGCCTGAAAAACCGGCAACTGGAACGGCGACTGTCAGAGTGGAACACACACACACCGCTTCCTTCACCGGCCCGTTATGCAGGCGGGGGTCAGGGCAAGGGGGGGGAGCGCTGTCCGAGTTAAATTCACACGGTGCGAAGCCAAGGTGATACTGTGATGAACAGGAAGGTTGGCGCTGTAACTAAGATGGCTAAAAAGCTGAGTGTACGCAAGTCCATTAAAAGAGGGGGGGGGGAGGGAGAAGGAGTGGAGACAACTTTTAAGAAGCCAGAGATACACGGCTGTGAAGCTCGGCGGACATTTAACATTACCGGTCGGTTATCCTTGGTTCTGAAAACTACTGCATACGTTTCTTTTCCCCAATGAGCCAATGAAATTCACCGGTCAGTACCGACTACAACCTACGGAGAATGTGATCGGAAAATTACGTAAAATTAACCTACAAGAACCTCCGACATCCTGGCGACCCACCTACGGCACAAGAATTCTCGCTACTGTCAATAGACAATACACAATATGTGCAGGAGGAGGCCATTCGGCTCGTCGAGCCAGCACCGCCATTCAATGTGATCATGGCTGATCATTCCCAATCAGTACCCCGTATCCCCTGACTCCGCTATTTTTAAGTCAGGGATATGGGAAATCTGCATATTGAAAAATTAGCGGTGACCATAATGAGGCTGTGACCAGTTCCCAGAATGCGGGAACTCCTCACGACCATGACGGCGACTCCCCGGCAACCACCTGTGAACATGCGGCGACCGCATAGTCTCCTGCAGTCACCTAAGTGGGACAGCCTCATAAGTCTAACAAACGCTCATCATATGCTAACCCACTCATTCCTGGGATCATTCTTGTCAACCTCCTCTGGACCCTCTCCAGAGCCGGCACATCCTTCCTCAGATATGGGGCCCAAACTGGCTCACAACATTCCAAATGTGGCCTGACCAGAGCTCCAGCATTACATCCCTGTCGTCGTACACGAGTCCTCTTGATATAAATGCTGGCGTTGAGTTTGACACATCTGCATCGAGCATTGTGCTCTCTTACCACAGCTGGTCCAGGTACGCATGGAGGATGGTGAGGCCTCTCCCTCTCATTCCAGCCGCGAGCATCTCAGCTGTGGACATGTTGGCCAGGCCGATTGCCACGGGGGCTCTGGAAAACGGCAGAACATAAAGTCAAACAAGAGTGCAACATTAATTTCAACTTTCATCTTCCAAGTGTCTTCATTTGTTGAGGGGGAATGTTTTTTTGAAATGTAATGTTACTATTAGATGCAGTAGATGAACCCAGATTTGGCTGCAGCAGTTACTCAGACGGCAAACAGAAGGTTGGCAAACGCAATGGGTGACAGGAAGGGTCCAGACACAAAACGTTGTCACGCTCATGAGTCACAGGAGCAGAATTAGGCCATTCGGCCCATTGAGTCTACTCCGCCATTCAATCATAGCCAATCTATCTTTCCCTCTCAACCCCATTCTCCTGCCTTCTCCCCATTACCTCTTACACCCGTACTAATCAAGAACCTGTCCATCTCCGTTTTAAAAATATCCAGTGACTTGGCCTCCAGCGCTGGCTGCCCACTTTCCTTCCGTGACACACTGAGTTTGTCCAGCAGCCTGTTTGCTGCCCACGGTTCCAGCACCTGCAGTCTCTTGTGCTCCTATAGTGGGTTACACCGACATTTCCCACGTTCTGGCCGTGTAACATTCCATTCTTTTATTTGTGTTGCAAAGCAGAGACTGGCAACACAGGCCCGTCCACATAGCAAGCACATGCTGAGGGTGTCATAGAAACGTCGTCAAACTAAAACTGACGCAGACCCATAAAGAGGATTTACCATGGACGCATAACGGTTTTGTTAAAGAGGGCGGCACGGTGGCACAGCAGTAGAGTGGCTGCCTTACAGCACCAGAGTCCCAGCTTGAATCCTGACTATAGGTGCTGGCTGTACGGTGTTTGCAAGCTCTCCCTCTGCCCATGTGGGTTCCCTCCCACATTCCAAGGACATGCGGATTTGTAGGACAATCGGCCCCTCTGTAAATTGCCCCCTAGTGTGTAGGGATTGGATGAGAAAGTGGGATAGCATAGAACAAGTGATCGATGGTCAGCATGGACTCGGTGGGCTGAAAGGCCCGTTTCCATGTTGCATCTAAACACAAACTAAACATATATCTGTGCAAATGGCTTTTAAAACTCGCAATTGTATCCATTTTTAGTTTTAGTTTTAGACAGTGTGGAAACAGGCCCTTCGGCCCACATGGACCTGTACACGTTCTATCCTGCACATTAGGGACAATTTAGAGAAGCCAATGAATCTACGAACCTGTAGATCTTTGGAATGTGGGAGGAAACCGGAGCACCCAGAGAAAACCCACGCAGGCCACGGGGAAACGTACCAACTCCACCAGACTATAGTCAGGATTGAACATGGGTCTCTGGTGCTGTAAGGCAGCAACTATTTCTTCATGTGCAGAAAGCAACTGGAAATGCTGATTTACACCAAAGACAGACACAAAACGCTGGAGTAACTCAGCAGGATGGGCAGCATCTCTGGATGGAAGGAATGGTTGACGTTTCGGGTCGAGACCCTTCTTTAGAATTATTACAAAACATGGAAACTCTGAAACGAAAAACCAGACGGCTCTAAGCGATGCTGGGCGGGTGAGGTCAGTCCGTACCTGTTTCCCACAAGGTTGATGGCACACAGATCTCCCTGCAGTACCACGGGAAGACCAGGTGGTGGCAGGATCACTCCGGGCAGCATCAGATCTGCAGGAGCAACAGAGATTTACCACCCACTCCAAACGCCGGAGGGGGACATTCCTTTTACACTGCATAGCATTTTATTGCCCTCTAGGGCACGCTAGGCCAGACCCCGGTTCCCCCTCCGACCCTATCGGCCTCACTCCAGCCACAAACAATTCCACTGATTAACATAGAACCATATAAATTAGGTGCAGGAGTAGGCCATTCGGCCCTTCGAGCATGCACCGCCATTCAATATGATCATGGCTGATCATCCAACTCAGTATCCCGTACCTGCCTTCTCTCCATACCCCCTGATCCCTCCAACTCCCTCTTAAATATAGCCAATGAACTGGCCTCAACTGCCTTCTGTGACAGGGAATTTATCGGGACAATAAGTGTGTTGTGCGGCACGGTGGCGCAGCGGTAGAGTTGCTGCCTTACAGCGCTTGCAGAGCCAGAGATTGATCCTGACTACATGTGCTGTCTGTACGGAGTTTGTACGTTCTCCCTGTGACCTATGTGAATTTTCCCCCAGATCTTTGGTTTCCTCCCACGCACTAAAGACGTGCCGGTTTGTAGGTTAATTGGTTTGGTATAAGTGAAAATTGTCCCTAGTGTGCGTTAATATGCGGGGATCGCTGGTCGGCGCGGACTCGGTGGGCCGAAGGGCCTGTTTCCACGCTGTATCTCTAAAACTAAACTATAATAAGTGATTGTGGAGCACACCCTTTTGTAACGATGGCAAAATCTTGGGAGTGAGAAATAGAAACATAGAAACATAGAAATTAGGTGCAGGAGTAGGCCATTCGGCCCTTCAAGCCTGCACTGCCATTCAATATGATCATGGCTGATCATCCAACTCAGTATCCCGTACCTGCCTTCTCTCCATACCCCCTGATCCCTTTAGCCACAAGGGCCACATCTAACGCCCTCTTAAATATAGCCAATGAACTGGCCTCAACTACCCTCTGTGGCAGAGAGTTCCAGAGACCCACCACTCTCTGTGTGAAAAAAGTCCTTCCCATCTCGGTCCTAAAGGATATCCCCCTTATCCTTAAGCTGTGACCCCTTGTCCTGGACCTCCCCAACATCGGGAACAATCTTCCTGCATCTAGACTGTCCAACCCCTTAAGAATTTTGTAAGTTTCTATAAGATCCCCTCTCAATCTCCTAAATTCTAGAGAGTATAAACAGAGTATATGCAGTCTTTGTACATAAGACAGTCCTGACATCCCAGGAATCAGTCTGGTGAACCTTCTCTGCACTCCCTCTATGGCAATAATGTCCTTCCTCAGATTTGGAGACCAGAACGGTACGCAATACTCCAGGTGTGGTCTCACCAATACCCTGTACAAATGAAGTAGACCCTCCCTGCTCCTATACTCAAATCCTTTTGCTATGAAAGCTAACATACCATTCGCTTTCTTCACTGCCTGCTGCACCTGCATGCCTACTTTCAATGACTGGTGTACCATGACCCCCAGGTCGCGCTGCATCTCCCCTTTTCCTAATCGGCCACCATTTAGATAATAGTCTCCTTTCCTGTTTTTGCCACCAAAGTGGATAACCTCACATTTATCCACATTATACTGCATCTGCCAAACATTTGCCCACTCACCCAGCCTATCCAAGTCACCTTGCCGTCTCCTAGCATCCTCCTCACAGCTAACACTGCCCCCCAGCTTAGTGTCATCCGCAAACTTGGGGATATTGCCTTCAATTCCCTCACCCAGATCATTAATGTATACTCAGCGAGTGATGCAGAATCAAGGGAGAAACACAGTGAACTAACGTGAATCTGGCTTCCCGCTGCAGCACTGAACGTGTTCCACAAGGATATACCACAATATACAGTCATTCACTTCACTAAGTTATTACTAAGCTGCGTCACAGATACATTAGTCAGAGTCAGACAGCATGGAAACAGGCCCTTCAGCCCAACTTGCCCATGCTGACCAACATACCTCATCTACACTGGTCCCACCTGCCTGCATTTGGTCCGTATCCCTGTAGACCTCTCCCATCCATTATGTGGTTTCTCTGCCGTCTCCCATCTCGATGAAGGATAGAAAGTGCGCACCAACTAAACTCCTGCCATTCATTCTTAATCAACCTCTCATTAACTACACTAAGATGAATATTTTCCTCTGCGACATGTGCATTTTTACAGCAGCCTGCAGTGCCTTTGTCCTGTCTTACCTGCTCCTCCGACAAGCTTCGGTAGAACAGCTGGCCAGGTGGTGAACGAAACCAGCATATCCGGGTACGACCACAGGGTATAGACTGTTCAATGAAAACAAACAGGTCAAACGACTCGACCTCAGAGAGTTATTGTGGGGTTAGTTCTAACAGTGGACAACTGTGCACAAATGGTGGTAGACAAAAATGCTGGAGAAACTCAGCGGGTGCAGCAGCATCTATGGAGCGAAGGAGATAGGCAACGTTTCGGGACGAAACCCGGAAGGGTTTCGTCCCGAAACGTTGCCTATTTCCTTCAGGATTTCTTCCTTCTCTCCACAGATGCTGCTGCACCCGCTGAGTTTCGCCAGCATTTTTGTCTACCTTCGATTTTCCAGCATCTGCAGTTCCTTCACAAACGGTAACTGCATGCAGGCCAACACCCACCTGTTTGCAGTGACAAGGCTGGAGAGATGTACTGTTAAAGAAGGAACTGCAGATGCTGGAGAATCGAGGGTTATCCAAAAGGCTGGAGAAACTCAGCGGGTGCAGCAGCATCTACGGAGCGAAGGAGATAGGCGACGTTTCGGGTCGAGACCCTTCTTCAGACTGGTCAGGGATCAGGGAAACGAGAGATATAGACGGTGATGAGGAGAGATAAAGAACAATGAATGAAAGATATGCAAAAAAGTATCGATGATAAAGGAAACAGGCCGTTGTAAGCTGTTTGTGGTGTGAAAATGAGAAGCTAGTGCGACCTGGGTGGGGGAGAGATAGAGAGAGAGGGAATGCCAGGGCCCGAGGGCTGAGGGAGAGGTGGGAAGGGGAGGAGGCAGCAAGGGTTAACAGAATTGAGAAAATTCAATGTTTAAGCCCAGAGGATGCAGACTCCCCAAGCGGAATATGAGGTGCTGTTCCTCCAACTTGCAAACTGCAAGAGATGAAACCTCTCACCTGCTTTGGTCCCTTCACCTCCCCCCTCCACTCCTTTTAGGGACCCAAGCAGTCCTTCCAGGTCCGACAGAGGTTCACCTGCACCTCCTCCAACCTCATCTACTGCATCCGTTGCTCCAGATGCCAGCTGATCTATATCGGTGAGACCAAGCGGAGGCTTGGCGATCGTTTCGCTGAACACCTCCGCTCGGTCCACAATAACCAACCCGACCTCCCGGTGGCTCAGCACTTCAACTCCCCCTCCCATTCTGTATCTGACCTCTCGGTCCTGGGCCTCCTCCACGGCCAGAGTGAGCAACACCGCAAGTTGGAGGAACAGCACCTCATATTCCGCTTGGGGAGTCTGCATCCTCTGGGCTTAAACATTGAATTTTCTCAATTCTGTTAACCCTTGCTGTCTCCTCCCCTTCCCACCTCTCCCTCAGCCCTCGGGCCCTGGCATTCCCTCTCTCTCTATCTCTCCCCCACCCAAGTCGCACTAGCTTCTCATTTTCATACCACAAACAGCTTACAACGGCCTGTTTCCTTTATCATTGATACTTTTTTGCATATCTTTCATTCATTGTTCTTTATCTCTCCACATCACCGTCTATATCTCTCGTTTCCCTGATCCCTGACCAGTCTGAAGAAGGGTCTCGACCCAAAACGTCGCCTATCTCCTTTGCTCCGTAGATGCTGCTGCACCCGCTGAGTTTCTCCAGCCTTTTGTGTACCCTGGAGAGATGTACAGTGGTTCAGAGATACAGCATGGAATCAGGCCCTTTGGCCCACACTGGTTTTGTGCTATCCCACTTTCTCACCAATCCCCACACACTAGGGTCCATTTACAGTGGCCAATTAACTTACAAACAACACATCTTTGCGGTTCTACCTCTACAAGATCATCCCTCGGCCTCCTGTGCCAGCCTGCCCAACTCCCTAAAGCTCAGGCCCTCCAGCCCAGGCACCATTTCGTAAATCATCTCTACATCCTTTCCAGCTTCCTAGCACCCGTACTGTAGCAGTGTGTCTAACTAAACACCATATTCACCGACATCTTGTGCACGTTGACCTTGCATCTTTCACCCATCCCCAACTCACGCAGCATCACATGCTGAATAACATGAGCACTGTGGCCTGTAATGCAGGGTGCCCATGTTATACATTTCCCCAGCAATTACACAGGAAGGCCCTGCAGAGAGTAGTTCGTTCGGCTGAACGCACCATGGGAACTGCACTCACCCCCCCCTCCCCTGCAGGACCTGTACACCAGGAGGTACAGATCCAGAGCCAGCAAGATCATGAAGGACCCCTACCCCCCCAGCAGCGGACTGTTCCAGCTGCTACGGTCAGGCAAGCGCCTCCGCTGTCACGCTGCGAACACAGAGAGGATGAGACGGAGTTTCTTCCCACAGGCCGTCAGGAATGTAAACTCTCATCTCACCAGGGACTCATTTACTGTTGTGTCTTTTTAAAAAAAATGTAAATACTGGTTCTGTTGTGTTGTTTGGCACAATCCCGCAGGCATTGCCTCTTTCATTTCACTGTACATCTTGCATGTGTATGTGACAAATAAAGTTGACGTGCCCCAGTGGAGATATATTTTGCAACAATATCATTGGTTTGGTTTTCAGATCTTCTAAATCCTTTTCTTTACCAGATTGATTAATGCACCAAGTAGTTGATAGGAAATTCTGTCGGGCAGTTGGTCCCAGTCTGACTTGCCCATTCTACCACCCACCTAGCCCAATCTGTACATGCAGGATTTCCTTGGTGTTAAAACCCATCAACATCTCAACCACTTCCCAATAAAAACCCCCAACATCAAATGGGACACTGCACTTCACACATGGTCACATCTGAAAGGTTTAACAGCTTGGATCATAACTATAGATGTCACGGTGGTGCAGCGGTAGAGTTGCTGCCTCACAGCGAATGCAGTGCCAGAGACCCGGGTTCGATCCCGACTACGGGCGCTGTCTGTACGGAGTTTGTACGTTCTCCCCGTGATCTGCGTGGGTTTTCGCCGAGATCTTCGGTTTCCTCCCACACTCCAAAGACGCACAGGTTTGTAGGTTAATTGGCTTGATAAAATGTAAAAATTGTCCAGTATGAAATTGTCCAGTGCTGCGTGATGCTCTAACTCCAGCTTTTCAGCGTACTACATCCAGACCCAGACGCAAGTTTGACAAACTCAACAACTCTGATCATTTCATGAGCCATCAGAAAATAATCAAATTTGAACCGCACCTACCTGTTGGATAGATTCTCTTGTTCATTTCAAAGAAGATGGGGTTTTTATTCACAACATAGACAGTCACAGATTCTCCTTTATTCAGATAGATTTTCACCACGTTCACATCCTCCTTGCTGGGCAGGAGACATGATAGTTGATCAGCAGACAACGAGAACGAAGTTTGGATTTCCGCCCTGAGCCTCCTCCTAAACAAACAAAAAGGGACAGTTGTTTAAAACAATAATTCCTCATTTAATATCGGAATTCAATTAAATTCAAACAACCAGTGATTTGGATTTAGACTTCAGAGATGCAGCGTGGAAGCAGGCCTTTCGGCCCACCGAGTCCGTGCTGACCAGCGATCACCCCATACACTAGCTCTATCCACAGCATGGAGCCAAACAGCACACAAACAGGCTCTTTGGCCCAACTCATTCAAATTTAGAGATACAGTACGAAATATGCCCTTTGGCCCACCAAGTCCACACCAACCATCGATCACAATAGACAATAGATGAAGGAGTAGGCCATTCGGCCCTTTGAACCAGCACCGCCATTCAATGTGATCATGGCTGGTCATCCCCAATCAGTGCCCCGTTCCTGCCTTCTCCCCACATCCCCCGACTCATGTGTTCACACTGTTTAAGAAGGTGTAATAAAGGTAATGCCACTGTGGTGATGGGGGATTTCAATATGCAGGTAGACTGGGAAAATCAGGTTGGTTCAGGACCCCAAGAAAGAGAGTTTGTAGAATGCCTCCGAGA
Source organism: Raja brachyura (assembly GCA_963514005.1). The sequence continues at coordinate 1,566,919 of OY740804.1, read as the reverse complement.
TGGATTCTTAGAGCAGCTTGTAATGGAGCCGACCGGAGAAAAGGCAATTCTGGATTTAGTGTTGTCCAATGAACCAGATATGATAAGAGAACTCGAGGTAAACGAACCGCTTGGAGGTAGTGATCATAATATGATTAGTTTTAATCTGCAATTTGAGAAGGAGAAGGTTAAATCGGAAGTGATGCAGATGAACAAAGGGGACTATGAAGGCATGAGAGGGGAGCTGGCCAAAGTAGACTGGAAATGGATTCTAGCAGGAATGACGGTGGAACAGCAATGGCAGGAATTCCTGGGCATAATCCGGAAGACGCAGGATAATTTCATTCCAAAAATGAAGAAAGATTCTAAGGGGAGTAGGAGGCAACCGTGGCTGACAAGAGAAGTTAGGGATAGAATAAAACTAAAAGAAAAGACGTATAACACAGCAAAGAGTAGCCGGAAGCCAGAGGATTGGGAAACTTACATAGGACAACAGAAGGAAACAAAACGGGCAATACGGGCTGAAAAGATGAAGTACGAAGGGAAGCTGGCCAGGAATATAAAGAAGGACAGTAAAAGCTTCTTTAGATATGTTAAGGGATAAAGAGTAGCAAAGTCAAATATGGGTCCCTTGAAGGCAGACACGGGTGAAATTATTATGGGCAACAAGGAAATGGCAGAAGAGTTGAACAGGTACTTTGGATCTGTCTTCACTAAGGAAGACACAAACAATCTCCCAGATGAACTGGAGGACAGAGGATCTAAGGGGGTAGAGGAACTGAAATAAATGTTCATTCGGCGAGAAATAGTATTGGGTAGGCTAATGGGACTGAAGGATGATAAATCCCCTGGGTCTGATGGTCTGCATCCCAGGGTCCTCAGGAAGGTGGCTCTAGAAATAGTGGACGCATTGGTGATCATTTTCCAATGTTCAATAGATTCAGGATCAGTTCCTGTGGATTGGAGGATAGCTAATGTTATCCCACTTTTCAAGAAAGGAGCGCGAGAGAAAACGGGGAATCACAGACCAACTAGCCTGACCGGTGGTGGGAAAGATGCTGGAGTCAATTATTAAAGAGGTAATAATGGGGCATTTGGATAGCAGTAAAAGGATTAGTCCAAGTCAACATGGATTTATGAAAGGGAAATCATGCTTGACTAATCACTGGAATTTTTAGTGGATGTGACAAGTAAAATGGATGAAGGGATACCAGTGGATGTAGTGTATCTAGACTTTCAGAAAGCCTTTGATAAGGTCCCGCACGGGAGACAGGTGACTAAAATTAGAGCACATGGTACTGGGGGTAGGGTGTTGACATGGATAGAAAATTGGTTGGTAAACAGGATGCAGAGAGTTGGAGTGAACGGGTCCTTTTCAGAATGGCAGGCAGTGGCGAGTGGAGTACCTCAAGGCTCGGTGTTGGGGACGCAACTGTTTACCATATTTATTAATGATTTGGAAGAGGGAATTAGGAGCAACACTAGCAAGTTTGCGGATGACACAAATCTGGGTGGCAGTGTGAACTGTGAAGAGGATGTTAGGAGGTTGCAGGGTGACCTGGACAGGTTGAGTGAGTGGGCAGATGTGTGGCAGATGCAGTATAATATAGATAAATGTGAGGTTATCCACTTTGGTGGCAAAAACAAGAGGGCAGATTATTATCTCAATGGGGTTAGGTTAGGTAAGGGGGAGGTTCAGCGAGACCTGGGCACTGAAAGTTGGCGTACAGGTACAGCGGGCAGTGAAGAAAGCTAATGGAATGTTGGCCTTCATAACAAGAGGATTTCAGTATAGGACTAAAGAGGTTCTTCAGCAGTTGTATAGGGCTCTGGTAAGACCACATCTGGAGTATTATGTACAGTTTTGGTCTCCTAATTTGAGGAAGGAAATCCTTGTGATTGAAGAAGTGCAGCGTTCATGAGATTGATCCCTGGGATGGCGGGACTGTCATAAGAGGAAAGATTGAAAAGACTAGGCTTGTATTCACTAGAGTTTAGAAGGATGAGGGGCGGGATCTTATAGAAACATATAAAACTATAAAAGCACTGGACAAGCTAGATGCAGGGAAAATGTTCCCAATGTTGGGTGAGTCCAGAACCAGGGGCCACAGTCTTAGAATAAAGGGGAGGTCATTTAAGACCGAGGTGAAAAAAAAAGTTTTCACCCAGAGAGTTGTGAATTTGTGGAATTCCCTGCCACAGAGGGCAGTGGAGGCCAAATCACTGGATGGATTTAAGAGAGAGTTATCAAAGAATCATAGAATCATAGAAAATAGGTGCAGGAGTAGGCCATTCGGCCCTTCGAGCCTGCACCGTCATTCAATATGATCATGGCTGATCATCCAACTCAGTATCCTGTACCTGCCTTCTCTCCATACCCCCTGATCCCTTTAGCCACAACGGCCACATCTAGCTCCCTCTTAAATATAGCCAATGAACTGTCCTCAACTACCTTCTGTGGCAGAGAATTCCACAGACTCACCACTCTCTGTGTGAAAAAAGATCTTCTCATCTCGGTCCTAAAAGACTTCCCCCTTATCCTTAAACTGTGACCCCTTGTTCTGGAGTATCCCAACAGATGCTGGAAAACCGAAGGTAGACAAAAATGCTGGAGAAACTCAGCGGGTGAGGCAGCATCTATGGAGCGAAGGAAATAGGCAATGTTTTGGGTCGAGACCCTTCTTCAGACTGATGTGTGGGTGGGGGAGGGGGAAGAAGAAAGGAAGAGGCGGAGACAGTGGGCTGAGAGAGAGCTGGGAAGGGGAGGAGAAACCAAGGACTACCTGAAATTAGAAGGTCAATGTTCATATCGCTGGGGTGTAAACTGCCCAAACGACATCTGAGGTGCTGCTCCTCCAATTTACGGTGGTCGTTACTCTGGCCATGGAGGAGGCTCAGGACAGAAAGCTCGGATTCGGAATGGGAGGGGGAGTTGAAGTGTTGAGCCACCGGGAGATCAGGTAGGTTAATGCGAACCGAGCGGAGGTGTTGGGCGAAGGGATCGCCGAGCCTACGCTTGGTCTCACCGATGTAGATCAGCTGACATCTGGAGCTGCGGATGCAGTAGATGAGGTTGGAAGAGCTGCAGGTGAACCTCTGCTGCACCTGAAAAGACTGCTTGGGTCCTTGAATGAAGGGGGGAGGTGAAGCGACAAGTGTAGCCTTTCTTCTTATAACCATATAACAATTCTTCCCGCACCTCCCACCCTCACATCAGTCTGAAGAAGGGTCTCGACCCGAAATGTTGACTATTTCCTTCGTTCCATAGATGCTACCCCACCCACTGAGTTTCTACAGCATTTTTGTCTACCCACATGTTCACACTAGTTCTTTGTTATCCTACATTCTCCCCCAGTCCCTGCACACGAGGGGCAATTTACAGAGGGCAATTAACCGACAAGTCCATACAGGGGAGGGGGTGTGTTAGGGTTTACTTGGGGCGGAGAGGTGACAAGGGAGAAGGGCTGGGGCAGGTGTGGGGCAGGGGGGAGGCAACAAGGACACTGGGGAGTGGGGGAGGGAGGTGGCTGAGGAGAGGTGTCAATGGTGGGGGAGGGTGTGTATGGCAAGGGTGGCTGAGAGGGAGCGGGCGTGTATGTGACAGGGGAAGGGGACAGTGTGATTACCGGGGGGGGGGGGGGGGGGTTTGACAGGGGAACTATTATGGGGAGGGGGAGGGGGTGATACGGGGAGAGTATTACTGGGGGGGGGGGGGTGATACCGGGGTGAGATAGTGACTGGTTACTGGGGGAGAGATGTGACAGGGGGAGTATTATGGGGGGGGGGGGCGAGGTGACGGGGGGGGGGCGAGGTGACGGGGGGGGGCGAGGTGACGGGGGGGGGCGAGGTGACGGGGGGGGGGCGAGGTGACGGGGGGGGGCGAGGTGACGGGGGGGGCGAGGTGACGGGGGGGGCGAGGTGACGGGGGGGGGCGAGGTGACGGGGGGGGGCGAGGTGACGGGGGGGGGGGGCGAGGTGACGGGGGGGGGGCGAGGTGACGGGGGGGGGCGAGGTGACGGGGGGGGGCGAGGTGACGGGATGGGGGGGGCGAGGTGACGGGGGGGGGGGGGCGAGGTGACGGGGGGGGGGGCGAGGTGACGGGGGGGGGGCGAGGTGACGGGGGGGGGCGAGGTGACGGGATGGGGGGGGGAGGTGACGGGGGGGGGCGAGGTGACGGGGGGGGGGGAGGTGACGGGGGGGGAGGTGACGGGGGGGCGAGGTGACGGGGGGGGGAGGTGACGGGGGGGGAGGTGACGGGGGGGGGGGCGAGGTGACGGGGGGGGGGCGAGGTGACGGGGGGGGGAGGTGACGGGGGGGGGAGGTGACGGGGGGGGGGCGAGGTGACGGGGGGGGGGCGAGGTGACGGGGGGGGGGGGGAGTTAGTGAGCTGCTGACGCCGGCGCGCCGCTCTGTGACGGGGTTGCCGGTTCCCCGGGGCCGCTGCAGCCGCCGCTCACCTGTCCGAGCCCTTGATCGCGCTGTTGGACTTGACGCGGAAGCCCTTGGCGAACATCGTCCCTCGGTTCGTGCTTCTTCCCCCAGCCCCTGTGTCTCTGTCTCTGTCTCTGTCTCTGTCTGTCTCTGTGTCTGTCTCTGTGTCTCTGTCTCTGTCTCTGTGTCTCCACCGCCGGCGTCTCCACTCGTCACCTCACGGCGCCGCCATCTTGTGTCCGCGCTCCGGGCGGAACCCGCGGCCCCGTCCAAACGTTCCGTCCGTCCAAATCCAGGGGTCGGAGTGGACGGGTTCAGCTGGTCGATTAAAACATTGGGGAGTGGGGTGTAATGTTGTATTGGTGGGGTGTAATGTTGTATTGGTGGGGTGTAATGTTGTATTGGTGGGGTGTAATGTTGTATTGGTGGGGTGTAATGTTGTATTGGTGGGGTGTAATGTTGTATTGGTGGGGTGTAATGGTGCATTGGTGGGGTGTAATGTTGTATTGGTGGGGTGTAATGGTGCATTGGTGGGGTGTAATGTTGTATTGGTGGGGTGTAACGGAGTGGGGTGTAGAGCAGAGGAACTGCCAGCCCCTCAGCCCACTATGGAAGGATAGACAATAGACAATAGGTGCAGGTGTAGGCCATTTGGTCCACCATTCAATTGTTCTTGGATTCTTGGTCCTCCAAAATATTCCAAATGGAAGTTAAACTGGAGGTGGTGAGGGAGGACTTAAGCCAGAAAGAGTTTTTGGGAAGAAAGAGCTGCCTTAAATTTAGATGCATCTGGTTGGGTAACTATGGTAGGGTGAAGCCTATTCCATGCTTTAATTGTGCAGGGGAAGAATGAATTGCTGTACACATCTGTCTTGGTAGCTGGATTATCAAATTGGATCGAATGCCCTCGTCTGCTGTGATGAGGGCATTCACAATGTGATCATCCACAATCAGTACCCCGTTCCGGCTTTCTCCCCATGTCCCTTCACTCCTCTATCTTTAAGATATCTATCTAACTCTCTCTTGAAAGCTTCCAGAGAATTGTCTCTCTGGGTAAAAAAGTGTTTCCTCATCTCCGTTCTAAATGGTTTATCCCTTATTCTTAAAGTGTGGCCCCTGGTTCTTGACTCCCCCAACATCGTGAACATGTTTCCTGCCTCTAGCATGTCCCATCCCTTAATGATCTTGTATGTTTCAATAAGATCCCCTCATCCTTCTAAATTCCAGATATACAAGCCCAGCCGCTCCATTCTGTCAACATATGACAGCACCGCCATTGTCCTCATGGGACCTCATTGAAACTTTACCGAATAGTGAAAGGCTCGGATAGAGTGGATGTGGAGAGGATGTTTCCACTGGTGGGAGAGTCTAGGACCAGAGGTCACGGCCTCAGAAAGAAAGGACGTTCCTTTAAGAAGATGAGGAGGAATCTCTTTAGTCAGAGGGTGGTGAATCTGTGGAATTCTTTGCCAAGACGGCTATGGAGGCCACAAGTCAGTGAATGTTTTTAAGGCAGAGTTATATAGATTCTTATGTAGACAAAAATGCTGGAGAAACTAAGCGGGTGAGGCAGCATCTATGGAGCTAAGGAGTAGGTGACGTTTTCGGTCAAGACCCTTCTTCAGACATTCTTGATTATTCTTAATTAAGATAGATTCTTGATTAGTACGTTTCTCAGGGGTTATGGGGAGAAGGCAGGAGAATGAGGTTAGGAGGGAGAGATAGATGGCTGCAACCTTCCCTCCATTGATGAACTGTACACTGCAAGGGCCAGGAAGCGAGCGGGCAAGATCATCTCTGACCCCTCTCACCCTGGCCACAAACTCTTTGAATCACTTCCCTCTGGAAGGCGACTCCGGACTGTCAAAGCTGCCACAGCCAGACATAAAAACAGTTTTTATCCACGAGTAGTTGCTCTATTCATCAGCCAAAAATCTGTAGCCTCCCTTTGATCTAGTATTTTGTTGGTCCACATGCTTGATCAATGGTGTTTTATCATTATTGTCTTATTATTATTAATGTTTCGTGTTTTCCGAGTCATTCGTAACTGTCACTGTACGTCATGTTGTTACTTGTGGGTGGAGCACCAAAGCAAATTCCTTGTATGTGAATACTTGGCCAATAAACGTACTTACTTACTTAGATCAGACATGATTGAATGGCGGAGTAGACTCGATGGGCCGAATGGCTTAATGCCGCTTCGGTCACTTGTGGACCTTGTGGCTGTGCCGAGTTGATCGCTCCTCCGGCCGCCAGGGGGCGGCGGGGCTGGAGGAGCTGCCGGCCGCGCGCTCCACGCTCCCGCCCAGGCGACGCGCGCTCGCACGCACGCACGCACGCACGTACGTACGTCCCACCGCGTTCCCGGCGAGGGGGGGGGGGGGGGGGGAGAGGTGAGAGACAATACGTCACCTCGCTTTCGGGGGCGCGCACGTTCACGTCGCCGCGCTCTCGGGGGGCGCGCACGCGAGGGCACGGGAGCGAGTAACGGACAAACGGCCGGAGCGTGGAGTTTGCCAGCTCCCCCCCCCCCCACCGCCGGGCCTCCCTCCCTCCCTCCCTCCATCCCGGGCCTCGGGCTCCCACTCTCCCCGCTCCCACCCATGGGCGTTGAGGGCGGGCGCACCGAGCGGCGGCGGCCGGGCGATGGGCGGCGGCCCGAGGCAGCGGACAGATCCCCGGCGGCGATGCTGAGCGGGAGGGCGCCGGCCCCGGGTACGGGGGGGGGTCTTGCTCCTCCTAGATATTCCTAATGGGATTTAAACTGGAGGGGGGAGGGGGAGGGGCAAGTTAGGGGGTTGCAATAGGGGAGGGAATTGGGGAAGATGCAGGAGGGAGGGGGAGGGGGGAGGGGGGATGGAGGAGGAGGGGGATGGAGGAGGAGGGGGAGGGGGATGGAGGAGGAGGGGGAGGGGGATGGAGGAGGAGGGGGAGGGGGATGGAGGGGGAGGGGGATGGAGGAGGAGGGGGGGGAGGAGGGGGGAGGAGGCAAGTTAGGGGGTTGCAATAGGGGAGGGAATTGGGGAAGATGCAGGAGGGAGGGGGAGGGGGAGGGGGATGCGGGGTGGGGAGAAAGTAGACGGTAGCAACCGAGGGGGTGAGGAGTGGGGAGAGGAGGGGAATGGGTGGGGGAAGAAGCAGCAGCAGCATTCGGGGGAGTGATGGGTGGACGGCGGTGGATTAGGGGTACGACGGAAAGGAGAAGCACGGGATTTGGTTAGGATGGGGGGGGGGGGTCGGGGTCTGGGATGTAATCGGGGTTGGGGTGGGGGCATAATTGTGTCGTTAGTGGGCTGCAGTTTGTCATGTATGTACTGGAACAGGATATGCAAAGTTGGTGTGCATGTCGTGTCAGTGTGCATGTGTGTAGGAAGTGTGCTGTGTGTGTGTGAGATTAGGGTTGGCATAATAGTGTATGTGCACCCACAGGGGACGGTATTGTTCTGCATTGAGACTTTGGCTCCAATAGTTTGGTTTCATTGGCATCCTTTAAATGTGGTTTTAAAAAGCATTATTCAGATTTGTTTGTTGATTGTTATCAGTTTAGTTTATTGTCACATGTACCAAGGTTCTTGGTTTCTTGTTCCTCCAAAATATTCCAAATGGAATTTAAACTGTATAGTGTATAGAGGTAGATAGTAGTTCAGCACTGCACTCTAGTTGGTGTTTGGATGGTTCAGTTGCTGATAACAGCTGGGAAGAAACTGTCCCTGAATCTGGTGGTGTTATTGGATTTTCAATTTAAAACTTTGTGTCTTGAAGTTGCCGATACTGTTGAATGGTCTTGGCAGAGTTCAGCATTTCATCCTCCCCTCTTCTTGCCCAGGTGGCTGCTGCTTCAATGCCCCATTTGTGATCTCCATCTTTGCGATACGTTCTTGTGTTTGTCTTCAAGTTGCTCTGTTTCAGCATCTTTCCTTCTCTTTGCCATCTCTTCCCGTCTCTTAATCCTCTTCAGGGTTTCTTCACGCCTCGCCTCTTCACGAATTCCACATCGCTGCCCATGTTGGTCCCGTGTGCAGGAATTCCTACTATTTTCTAATTTTATACCTTTCTCCTCATCTAAGGTGCTGTTTGAAATGGACCTCTTTGACTAAATCTATGATCATTGTCCTTGTATGATTTGATGACACATAGTGTCCGAAAGTATAGAAACAGGCTCTTTGGACCATTGAGATCATGTCGATCATCAGCCACCTCTTTATACCAAATCAATATGAATCCCTCTTGATTTTCTCTACACAACCAAGTCCCCCACCATGTCACCTTTCATCTTCACTCCAGGGGTGACTTACAATTGACAATCCAAACATCTTTGGGATGTGGAGGAAACCCACAAACCTCCACACATTCTAAAGTCAGGATTGTACCCATGTGCTGTTGTGATATGCAGGATATCTTGTGCTCTGCGGCATCAGCTCCAGCTGCGTCTCTGTGCTGCCCCAGTTTGTAAGGCACTCAATATCTTCAAACATACTTTTAAATACAGTTTGTCAGACTGATTATGTAGTGCTCTCTTTAAAAGACACCTGGCATCATCCTGTGACGACTTTAAGTCTTCAAATGACTTCTCATTCCTGATCTTTTTACTTCTCGTACAGGCAGCACGAATGGGCATTGATAACTTTTCTCAGGCTGACAAACTGGATTCCGTTTAAACCACCTGTCCTTTTGACTTTACACGCTTCTGTAAGTTTGGAACTTGATTCTGGATCCATTTTTGAAAACAAAGGTAGAACCCATCCACTGATGACACAAAATGTTTGTGACATAAACAATTGTGGATGTTTCTATGGTTGCCAATCCGTGTGGACGTTGTGTGCGAGCTCAGTGCTGGCTCTGTGAGCTTTGGCAAATGATTTCTGTCGCGCATACTCAACAAGAACTGGCGATTCTTTGAGCACAGGTAATGTATACAGAACCTGAACCCCTTTCTTCAAATCCTATTATCGACTCAAATCGCTGGGGTAACTCAGCGGGACAGGCAGCATCTCTGGAGAGAAGGAAAGGGTGACGTTTCGGGTCGAGACCCTTCTTCAGACTGCTTGGGGATAAGGGTAAAGAGAGATATAGACGGGGATGTGGAGAGATTAAGAACAATGGATGAAAGATATGGTAAAATAAAACGATGATAAAGGCCATTGTTAGCTGTTTGTTGGGTGAAAATGAGAAGCTAGTGCGACTTGGGTGGGGGAGGGTTAGAGAGGAAATGCTGGAAAATCAATATTCATACCACTGCTGCCCAAGCGAAAGATGAGATGCTGTTCCTCCAATTGGCGTTTAGCTTTACTCTGACAATGGAAGAGACCGAGAACAGAAAGGTCTATGTGGGATTGGGGAGGAGAATTAAAGTGTTTAGCAACCAGGAGATCAGGTTGGTTCAGGCAGGCCGAGCGAAGGTGTTCCGCAAAACGATCGCCCAGTGTGCGTTTGGTCTTGTTTCAAGAGAGAGCTAGATAGGGCTCTTAAAAATAGCGGAGTCAGGGGATATGGGGAGAAGGCAGGAACGGGGTACTGATTTGGGATGATCAGCCATAATCACATTGAATGGCAGTGCTGGCTCGAAGGGCCAAATGGCCTACTCCTGCACCTAATTTCTATGTTTCTATGACTGTCAGGGTCCTTGGACAGAGTTGAAGGAAGAGGTATAGCGACAGGTGTTGCATCTTCTGCAGTTGCAGGGGAAGGCTCCTGGGGAGGGGGTGGTTTGGGTGGGAAGGGATGAGTTAACCAGGGAATTACGGAGGGGTGTAGATGGGAAAATGTGGCTAGTGGTGGGATCCCGTTGGAGGTGGCGGAAATTTTGGAGGATTATGTGTTGTCCTATTTCATTGCTCTCGAGCTTTGACCTAGAGCACTTTGGTTCACTATAAAGCTGCACACTTAGAATGCCTCAGTGCCTTTCACATCCCAAAGTGCTTTAAGGTCAGTCTTTAGTTTAGAGATACAGCACGGAAACGGGCCCTTCAGCCACCGTCCGTGCCGACAGGCAATCCCTGTACATTCTAACACCAACTAGGGACACCAGTTAGCCTGTAAACCTGCACATCTTTGGAGTGTGGGAGGAAACCAGAGAAAAGCCATGCCGGTCATGGAGAGAACTACTATCGTAGTCAGGATCGAACCTGGGTGTCTGGCGCTGTGAGGCAGCAACTCTACCGCTGCGCCACCATATTATGCACTCGGTCACCCTTGAAGTGTAGTCACTGTTGCCATGAAGAAGACATAATAACCAATCTCGACACACAAGTTTCCACAAATAGCAAGATGATTTGTTTAACAGCAGGTTGAGTGGTAACTCTTGGACTGGATCATTTTCAATTGGTGCCTTGGGATCTTTGACATCCTCGTGAGCAGACGATTCCTCGGCTGAAACTCCTCCTTCGGCGCTGCAGTTGATCCTTGGTACTTTACTGAAAAGTCAGACTGGATTGTAGTGCTTTGTGGGACTTGGACCCAAAACTTTCTAACACAGGCCAAAGGTATAGCCACTACGCCAAGGCTGTAGCACAGTTATAGAAATCGTCCCACAACATGGCACTGTCGGGCTCTACATATTGAATTGATGCTGCTTCTACATACGGTACAGGCTGTCCCTGGTTTACGTGTGCTCAGCTCGGAGCCCCCATAATATTAAATCAAACCTCTCAACGTATGTGCACACGTTTATTCCTGGGAACTAGTTGCCCCTCTCTGTCCCCCTGTCCCCTTCTGCGTCTCTCTGCGTCTCTCCCTGTCTTACGTGTGTTTGATGCCATTTATTACAATACTGTGGAGATAACGTTGTCACTGCAAGTGATGTTTGTGTATTTTTGATTGTGGACAAATTCAACTTGTGTACATTGGTGAAACAGGACTTGTCAGTTACTCAGAGGCTGGCTGTAACAAAATGACTAACCATTCACTTTACTCACGGCACTTTATCACTCGAATAGTTTAATTAAATGCGCCCTAAATGTCGCCACTGACCCTGCCTCATAAACTGATTACAATTCTGGTCACAGTCTGTACTCTGACCTCCCCTGTTAATGCTTCAGTGTAAAGCAGGATAAGTGGCTGTGTGCACTGTGGGCTCTTCGCTGTTAGAAAACCAGCAAATCTCAACCGAATATCCTTTTGCTTTTCTGTAAAGTGCATAGAGTGCTGCGGTTGGAGTCTTTCAGCTAGAGGAGAGGCAAGTAGATATTGATACAGAGAAACGGGTAACAACAGCATTGGGTGCCGCTGAGAATCTTAGACATTTTTGATTGATAACGTTTGGAATTCTTGAAAGGCTTGCCTGTAATTGGAACAGAAGGTGACAATCATTACATGTTTTAGGGAACCACCTCATCTTCCTTCCCCACTGAAAAGCTTCCTGAAATGAAAGCTACAAAACTTCCAACGTACATCTTGTGCTTTTTGATCTGGAAGTAATGGTCTCAATTTCTCTTTTCTATTTGCAGGCCGATTTGGGGATGACTTGTATGACTCTTGCATGCGTGTAGACCAGGCTGAAATCAAAACATCTAGCACAGGAAAAGGAAGCCCTGTGAGACTACCATCTCTTCATAGCTTAACGGTGAGCGATGTCAAACAATGTTTCTGTGAAATGCAACAGACTATCTGAGCATCCCAGTAGATTCACATGCAGATTAAGCTTTACTTCTTACCCCTATTCCTCACACTCGCCTCTTTGGTTCACATAAGAATTAGTCTTGCCATAGTCATCCATCCAGCCCACTCCCATTCATGTTCTCTCTTGGCATTTTGATACTTAAAGAGTTTATTTAAATGTGTCCCGAATGTCACAAATGATTGCGCTTCAGATCGTGCTAATCCTCGGCTCTGTTGCTTTCCCCCAGTCCCCTATCCCTGGGCATCACTTACTCTCCATCGCAATCTTCAGTATACCTGACCGTTAAGTATCCACAACTCTCCAGGGTCCAACGTATCAAAGATTTGTAACATTGAGTAAAATAATTTCTCCTGATAGGTGGCTCTCCCTGCAACTGCCCTCTCTGCCGGCCTCTCCCAAACCCTGGGCTGAAGGGCAATCCATGGTGGCGTAACGTGACCCTTTCACACTGCTCCACACACACTGCTCCACACACACTGCTCGTCCCTTGAGGCAAGTCATTTTAGTTACTTGCCTGTGTTCCAGGTGGCTCATTGGAGACATTTGGGCAGATGTACCTGACCATCAGTGGTGTACGTGACCAATAATCTCCTAGTCTGGACTGAAGACAGGAATCTACTGTGATATCTGGGGAGTTTAATATTGTTAATTATATACATCTAGAATTGAAAATGCTGTTATAATCCCATGGAGTTCTACAGATGTATAACATCGCCACAGGAACATCTCGAATATCTATACTGATCCCACTTGCCTGCATACATTCCACGTCGCTCAGTGCCCTGCTCACTAAAGTACCTGGCCAGATACCAACTACCGTTTGTGAAATATTCACTCCTCCGATCCCTGGCAAATCACCACCCCCTCAACGTAACCTTATGCCTTGTACATTAGACACTGCTCCTGTGGGACACAGGCTCCAGCAATCTTATCTGCCTTTCAGAACTTTATAAACCTTGAGTACCACACCTCACAGCCTCTTTAGCTCTAGGAAAAACAGACCCAGCTTATTATCCAAGCTGGGGCTTGTCAATACGGACTCGATCAAATCCGGATTTGCTTTCTCCGATGCAGAAGGGACAATATTACAAAGTGAAAGGATTTAACGCAAAGGGAGTCAATTAGTGTGGTAGCGAAAACAAGATGGCACTGGGGAGCAGAATAGTAACTCCAGCTTCCTGTTAAGCTCTTAAACATTTTACAATGAGCTTTCCTCTGCCTCTATTACGATGGTGAGTTGAGAGTGTTATGATGTAAGCTACTGTCCATCTCATTATGCTCTTGTTTTTCTGAAGTATCTGTGAATTGATCTTGAGGATGTTTGTGTTAAGGGAGACGTACTTTTCTGTGACGTTAATGTGATGTTGGCTGACATTTTAAATTGCAATCCCGTCCCAAGTGCTGACCCGTGCCGAGCAAAATATTAATATAAAGGACACTTTACAAGTTAGCTTGGGGCCATGAACTATTATGCTGCTTTATTAAGTCATCAAATAATATATCCACTTTGGCTATAATTGGACAACTAAATGATTGCACCCGTGTCTGGTGTGTGTTGCTGGTTGGTTTTCCATCCTGTCCTATCATTGTTGGCTGTTCGTGTACTTGGTCTGTGGGTGTTTGTCTAGAAGGATGGCCCGTGGCATATGTGTGATCTAAATGGGGGGCGGGGGGACTCTTGGCTGCCTTACAGGAGCTCCATAGCTTGAAAACGTCTACACTTACCAAATGGAGAACAGAACCTTATAGTTGGCTATTAATTCTCCAGAAACGGATAAGTTCCACGGAAATGCCCTCTCTGATCTATTTTTAAATTTGTGTATTTTTAAATCATTCAGGCTTTCAGCTTTAAAATCACACATGAATGATTTGAGTTAAAATACAATTTGTGGAGATTGATGGTAAATGCATTGCCCAGTGCACGTCACACTGGTTAATACCCTCCTCAACCCCAGAGAGCAGGCTCTTGCATCCAGACCACATTCCCATACGCCAAGGTCTGCTCTCTTAACCTGCCCTCTCCCTGTGACTCTTTCCTCTGGGTGTTCCGGTTTCCTCCCACACTCCAAAGATGAGTGGGTTTGTAGGTGAGTTTGCCCTCTGTAAATAGCCCCTTGTGCCCAGGGAGAGAATGGAAGAGTGGGATAGAATAGAACTAGTGTGGTCTTGGTGGGCTGAAGGGCCTGTTTCCAACTTTAAAACTAGACTAAACTCATTGAATGCCCATGTGCTTCCACTGGGGAATACACCTGGTGAATCTGTGGCAGGCAACATCTAAAGCCTAAAGCATTGGGACAGCTGTGAAGGGCAAGAGTAAGTTAAGTCATTTTCTTTTTTTGTTTGGGGGGGGGGGGGGAATACAGGCACCTTTAATGCTTTATGCTTTAATGATTTTTGTGTTTTTAAATAATGCGCTTATTCGTTTAATATATTCTTTGATTTGCATGCTGGTATTTCCAGAATAATGCACTCAAACGCTGACAATGCAGTTATGTTGTTCAACCACGTGCTGTTTGTCCTCCTGCAGAACATGCAACTTGGCGATGACAATAGACAACAGACAATGGGTGCAGGAGTCGGCCATTCGGCCCTTCCAGCCAGCACCACCATTCAATGTGATCATGGCTGATCATCCCCAATCAGTACCCCATTCCTGCCTTCTCCCCATATCCCCTGACTCCACTATTTTTAAGAGCCCTATCTAGCTCTCTCTTGAAAGCATCCAGAGAACCGGCCTCCACCGCCCTCTGAGGCAGAGAATTCCACAGACTCACCACTCTCTGTGAGAAAAAGTGTTTCCTCGTCTCCGTTCTAAATGGCTTACTCCTTATTCTTAAACTGTGGCCCCTGGTTCTGGACTCCCCCAACATCGGGAACATGTTTCCTGCTTCTAGCGTGTCCAAACCCGTAACAATCTTATATGTTTCAATGAGATCCCCTCTCATCCTTCTAAACTCCAGAGTGTACAAGCCCAGCTGCTCCATTCTCTCAGCATATCACAGTCCCGCCATCCCGGGAATTAACCTTGTAAACCTACGCTGCACTCCCTCAATAGCAAGAATGTCATTCCTCAAATTAGGGGACCAAAACTGCACACAAAACTCCAGGTGTGGTCTCACTGGGGCTCTGTACAACTGCAGAAGGACCTCTTTGTTCCTATATTCGATTCCTCTTGTTATAAAGGCCAACATGCCATTCGCTTTCTTCACTGCCTGCTGTACCTGCATGCTTACTTTCATTGATGTACAAGGACCCCCAGATCCCGTTGTACTTCCTCTTTTCCCAACTTGACGCCATTTAGATAGTAATCTGCCTTCCTGTTTTTGATACCAAAGTGGATAACCTCACATTTATCCGCATTAAACGTGAGGTTATCCGCTTTGGTAACAAAAGCAGGTAGCACCTTGGTAACAATAACACATTTGCTTTCATATTTGTAATTGTGTGAAATTGTGTAAAAACTAGTTAGTTTTTAATATTTAATTGTTTCCTTGATTTTTAATTGTTTTTTACGTTGCCTGCTACCAAACTAAACAAAAACCTGACAGAAAAGGACACAAAAGTGCTGGAGTAACTGCGGGTCAGGCAGGATAATAGGTAGGCGTAGTTTTGGCTCAAGGCCCTTTCGAATGTTTCTCGCCACAAAACGTCGCCTATCCATGTTCTTCACAGATGCTGCCTGACCCGCTGAGTTACTCCAGCACTCTGTGAAACGTCACCTATCCATGTTCTCCACAGATGCTGCCTGACCCGCTGAGTTACTCCAGCACTCTGTGAAACGTCACCTATCCATGTTCTCCACAGATGCTGCCTGACCCGCTGAGTTACTCCAGCACTCTGTGGAATGTCACCTATCCATGTTCTCCACAGATGCTGCCTGACCCGCTGAGTTACTCCAGCACTCTGTGGAATGTCACCTATCCATGTTCTCCACTTCAAAATCACTTATTTTTGGAGAGAAGGGATGGGCGACGTTTCGGGCCGAGACCCGAAGGGTCTCGAGCCGAAACGTCACCCATTCCTTCCCTTCACAGATGCTGCCTGACCCGCTGAGTTACTCCAGCACTCTGTGAAACGTCACCTATCCACGTTCTCCACAGATGCTGCCTGACCCGCTGAGTTACTCCAGCACTCTGTGAAACGTCACCTGTCCATGTTCTCCACAGATGCTGCCTGACCCGCTGAGTTACTCCAGCACTCTGTGAAACGTCACCTGTCCATGTTCTCCACAGATGCTGCCTGACCCGCTGAGTTACTCCAGCACTCTGTGTCCTTGTATGTTTTCACCAGCACCTGCAGGTATTTGTTTCTTGGCTGCTGGCTGTCTTGGTGATTTGAACTGTATGCAGGCAAGGCTGCTGCTCCTGGAACTAAGTTGCCCCAAATCCTGGCTGCTCTTTGCACTTGTGCTCGATGATCTACTGCCTGCGTGTCAGAGCATTTCTAATCTCAGCTTCTTTGATAACCGAGGCCACATGTGCATGGTCCACATGAGGTGCCTTTATCCAAGTTACATTCATATTTTCAATAACCCTTGTATCCCTAACGGGGTGTCTATCCAGAACTGTAACTAGCTGGTATTTTTTTTAAATGAACAAATCTTCTTAAAAGATGCCTTAGGCGGTGGTGGAGGCCGTCAATGCATGTTTTTAAGGTGGAGATTGATAGATTCTTGATTAGTACGGTTGTCAGGTGTTATGAGGAGAAGGCAGGAGAATGTAGTTGAGAAGGAAAGATAGATCAGCCATGATTGAATGGTGGAATAGACTAGATGGGCCGAATAGCCTAATTCATGTTCATAAGTGATAGGAGCAGAATTAGGCCATTTGGCCCATCGTCTACTCCGCCATTCTATCGTGGCTATTTATGTCTTTCCCTCTTCTGCCTTCTCCCCATAACCCTTGACACCTGTATTAATCAAGAATCTATCTCTGTCTTAAAAATATTCTGCGCCTTCAACTTGTGAAGGTGATAAGGATTTGTAGCTGTGCTGTTGAAGCATCTCGCACCTGTGCAACTGTGAAACTGAGTGTTGTTTGCACTGATTGCAGATCGGCCAGAGCACGATGAGAGACCACCTGTCAGCTAGCTGTCGCACTCAGGTCAAGGTGCAACACCTGTTTGAAGATGCTGGAAATCGGCGAAGCAATGCGACGCTGCAGCCGCCAGAGTCCCGCACCTGCAGACCTGTGCTACCATCGCTGAGAGATAAGTGCCTGGATGGGTCAGTCTTGTCCAGATCAGACGGCATTTTGCTGAAGTCAAAATTGGCAATCTCATCGACGCAGGCCATGAAGCAGCACATGCACAAGCTGACCTCCTACGAACATCAGGAGATCTTCACCTACCCGGAAATTTACTTCTTGGGCTTAAATGCAAAAAAGCGGCAAGGTGTCCTCGGCGGCTCCAACAACTGCGGCTACGACGATGACCATGCGGCCCTCATACTCCTCTCTCACGACCACATCGCCTACAGGTACGAAATCCTGAAGGTTCTGGGGAAGGGAAGCTTTGGGCAGGTGGCCAAGGTGTATGACCACAAAACCCGGCAGCACATGGCTCTGAAGGTCGTGCGGAACGAGAAGCGCTTCCACCGGCAGGCGGCGGAGGAGATCCGCATCCTGGAGCACCTGAACAAGCAAGACAAGAACCATCAGATGAACATTGTTCACATGTTTGAGAATTTTGTTTTCCGCAATCACGCCTGCATGACCTTCGAGCTGCTAAGCATGAACCTGTACGAACTGATAAAACGGAACAAGTTTCAGGGCTTCAGCCTGCAGCTGGTCCGCAAGTTTGCCCATTCCATCCTCCAGTGCCTGGACTCTCTGCACAAGAATCGCATCATTCACTGCGACTTGAAGCCGGAGAACATCTTGCTGAAGCAGCAGGGCCGCAGTGGCATCAAAGTGATTGACTTTGGCTCCAGTTGCTACGAGCACCAGCGTGTCTTCACCTACATCCAGTCGCGGTTTTACCGCTCGCCCGAGGTCATCCTGGGCTCGCGCTACGGCATGGCCATCGACATGTGGAGCTTCGGCTGCATCCTGGCCGAGCTGTTGACCGGGTACCCGCTCTTCCCCGGCGAGGACGAGGGAGACCAGCTGGCCTGCATCCTGGAACTGTTAGGGTTGCCTTGTCAGAAGATGATGGACCAGTACAAACGAACCAAGAACTTTTTCAACTCCAAGAACCAGCCTCGCTACTGCACCATCACCACGCTCCCCGACAACACGGTGATCCTGAACGGCGGGCGCTCCAGACGAGGCAAGATGAGAGGCCCGCCCGGCAGCAAGGGCTGGGCCGTGGCCATGAAGGGCTGTGACGATGCCCAATTCAACAACTTCCTCAAGAGATGTTTGGAGTGGGACCCCTCCTGCCGCTTAACACCTTCCCAGGCGCTCAGGCATCCGTGGCTCACCAGGCGGTTGCCCAAATCATCGGCCGTGGAGAAGCCCCCGCTGGTCAAAAGTACACCAGATAGCAATAGTTCCTTGCCTGGAATTGTGTCCAAGTTGCCCTCGACCATTGGCGCATCCGGCAAACTAAGGACCAATTTGGTACAAGTGGCTGATTCAAATGGAAATAGTTTACCTCTACGCACTGTGCTTCCAAAGTTAGTTAGCTAATGCTGTGGTGTGCTGCAAATTAAACCCAAGAACATGTGTCAATTGAAAAAGTTTCTTTATGTAGGTCTTTTTCCTGGCAACAATACTTAGCAGATATTTCATTATGTATTTCAACCTTGAAAGAAAGTCATTTCCAAGTTGCATTAAAGTACATCAAATTTATTCTTTATCCATTTGACCCTCACAAGATTATTGTAGTTTTTAATATTAAAAATATGATACCCCTAGTACCATAGAGAGCATACGAAGTACATTTCAGTTGCCTAAATCCTCGCTTGCTCTTTAGTTTTGAATCTCCAGCAGGTCTGACTTTGTATGCCAGACCCACCACCCCACCCCCCCCCCCCCCTTCCCTCCCCCTCAAGATTGCTATCAAACTGTCCTCACTTTGCAGTTCCTATTATAGAAGAACTATGGTCCTTTCAACAGTGACGTTCTGTGTTTGACAATGCACACCCACGCTCCTGTGCTCATACCTTTATCTGCCTTTGGCCAAAGTGTAGGCTTGATGTGCTGCTGCTGATGTCTTGTCCACTCACTAATTGGCCATTAAAACATTTGTGCGCTGGTAATTAATCCCGTGCACACTCGCCATGCACTGTTGAGGATGTCACGGAAGCAATATGCAATTCACTTGTGGAGTGGCCCCAGCAGTCACTTCTATGTCACCGCTGACCGGTAAAATGTGAAGATATCTGGTCAGCACCTAATCGAGCGTGAGTCTCCAGCTCACGGCCAGAAGAAATCTGATCAACCTTTTGAAGGAAGGCAGCTTGTGTCGGGTGAGTTTACTGCCGGAGTGTGACTGAAACACAATCTTCTCGTCCCTTCAGCTTGGACCTTTCCAGCTTGGTTTGCTGACTGTCTTGCATCTCGTTCAACTCGATGCCACCTGCTTTAGATTTCTCGATAAAATACATTTTGGGGAACCGAACAAAGTTTGGAAAGTTGAATAATTTTTAAATTGAGTTAGTTAGACCAGTCAAATTCTACCATTCTTTTGCTGTGAAGGAAATCAACTGTGTTAAGGTGCCCGCTGAACGCACAGAGGTTTATCATGTATGTTGCTACACCAAGCAGTTCTCACTTTAATTGTCTGGATACGTGTCTCATTCATGTTGCCCTGACTATTAATGGCAATTGATAAGTTGTTAAGCCGGATCAATAGTGTGTAGATAGAGCTCACAATGTCGTCATTATTTCAGGCAATAGCATTTTATTGCCAGCTGTCCATGTCATGGAACTGGTAGACTCAGCAAGTCAGAATCTGTAGGGCTGTAAAGATATTGAGACCGGTATATTAATGTCATCAAGGTGTCAAAGTACAATAATGCCAAGTACATAAAAAACCAAGATTTTCAGTCCACATTTTGACCTTTGAGAAATGGAAACACAGAACTCTGGCCTTATTTAAACATTTTTAATCATTTTTTGTGTGTTTATATGTGTGCATGCAAGTCCCACACAATGCCAGCCTTTCACCAGCTCTGGGTAGGTTGTGATGTTCAGACTGTGTGAATGCAAGCGCACTGTGCAGAGGCTCGATGGGATGAGTCCATCTCACACCGGGTCTGGCCCAGCTCCCAAAGGCCAGATTACATTCCCCAACTGGCGTTCTCTCACCCCCTTCATCATCCCATTAAATGGATTTTAAAATATTATTACAAAACATAATTTATATTGTTTGATAGAACTTTTGATATCCAGTTTTCAATATACTTGGTCCTGCTTGAACACAGCAATACTTGGGAAGTTGAATGTTACCATGTGATGGGCACTTTCCCCTTTTGTTATCGTGTAATCCATGGTTGAAATGTTGCATCAGTGATGATGACTCGAGTGTTGAAATGAAGATGCAGACTGCTAACTACTTTTTAATAAATTGAGGAAAGATCCTGCTAGAGTGCTTGCTTTTGCTTCCTTTTTACAAATTAATATCAAGTCCAACGGTTCACAGTTGGAATAGTTGTAGGAAATGTCATCGTTGCATGTTTTAATTTGAAAATAGTTGACAGGATAAGGCCGTCTACCTCCACAGCACTCTGCTAAAGGACGAGGGTCTTGTGATCCTGGCAGCGCCTGCTCCTATATCTGGGCACTGAATAATGAAGTTAGATGGATGGCAGCAGGGGAATAGATGGGGTGAATGTGCAGTATTTTACCCGGGGTATCAAGACCGCACGATGTAGGCTTCCATCAGTGGGGAATGATCAATAGGGAAGATTCTGTTGCATTGTATTGCAGATGATGTGAATGGTCACAGAGGTATGATTTTATAGGGGTGATTTTTCTCATGAGAGGCATAGATAGGGTGGATGCACAGAATCTTCTCCCTAGATAGGTGACGTTTCACAGAGTGTGGAGTACAAAACAAGACCAAGTCTGAAGAACGGTCGCGACCTGAAACGTCACCTATCCATGTTCTCCACAGATGCTGCCCGACCCGCTGAGTTACTCCAGCACTCTGTGAAACGTCACCTATCCATGTTCTCCACAGATGCTGCCTGACCCGCTGAGTTACTTCAGCACTCTGTATCTTGTTCTGGATTGTATTCTGTCGAGCGGAGGAGACGGTGGGGGGGTTACCTGAGAGGTCATACATGCACAGGTGTAGAGAGCAGAGGTGGCCACAGTCTTTGTCAAGGGAGCCATGGGGGTTTCAGGTGAGGGGGAGGGGGAATGTAAAGAGGACCTAGGGCTTATTTTCCAGAGGGTTGCGGGAATATGGATGGAGCTGCCAGAGGTGGTGGAGGTGAGTGCAATGACAATGTTTAAAGTATTAGTACAAGTGAATGAGTGGGATACGGGCCAAATGCAGGTAAACCGGATTGTTACAGCTGGGCATCTTGGTCGACGTGGATAAGTTCGGTCAAAGAGCTGCTTCAGTGATGTATAATACGACAAATTAATGCCAGACGATGCCCTTAAGACCCATAGAATTAAACAGGTCAGTACACTACAACATAAAAGGTACTTTGTATCCAATTATTAATTAACCTATGGTAAGGGAGTGTGTTTATTATTTGAGAAGCGTGGAGGAACAGGCAATACAACTGGCTTTTGCTGTTCTCGGCTGTTGCGAGCGCAGTTGTGCATTCAGTTAAGCTCTTAATATTTATTGTACTGAGTGATTCACAAAACCGCAGCAAAGATGTCTGGTCACGTCACGGTCCATCTGTAGAATCAGCGGGGGGAAAGGCACAGAGTGCTGGAGTAACTCAGCGGGTCAGGCAGCATCTGTGGAGAACATGGAGAGGTGACGTTTCACAGAGTGCTGGAGTAACTCAGCGGGTCAGGCAGCATCTATCGAGCACAGGAATGGGTGACATTTAGTTGCTGTGTAGTTTTGTTGTAAGCTACAGCAACATGCAGGTGGCACCGTGCCAATGCCCGCTCTGTCGAGAGACATTACAGCCTGATCATAAATCAGAATTGCTTCACTAAATGTTTAGAACTCAATTCAATTTTTGGGATACAAATCTTTCAACAAGAGGTCTGATTAGCAGCCACGACAGCAATGTAATCACCGGTGCTTGAAAGGACGTAAGTTGGCAAGGAAACTGTGGAATGTACTGATAGGACAGTGGGCAACGTGGGAAGTGTAGATCAGTGGGACACGACCAAAGCGATTTTGCCCGCTGGTTTGAGTCTGCTCATTGCGACCACAAAGCTCGGCTTCCTGTGGCTTTTGTTGTTTTACAAGCTGGTTGAGAGATTCGAACATCGCTAGAATGTTCCCGGCTTTTGGGAGCTGAAACAACTGCAATCTATTTCCGGGTGAAGTGCCAGGATCCCTGGGGAAATATTGTGGGAAGAAGTGGCGACTGTCTACCACTGACACCTTAATATTGGAGCCTAGTTGCACTGTGACTTCTAGAATTTGTCTGCGACGAGCTATCTGGTTTCCCCTTGCCCGCTGTCAATGTAAAATAAAACCTCTAGCAAGTATCAAGTGTGATTAGACGTGTAAGAAAGAACTGCAGATGTGGTTTGAACCGAAGATAGACATGAAAAGCTGGAGTAACTCAGCGGGACAGGCAGCATCTCTGGAGAGATAAGAGAAAAATAATTCACACAGAGAGTGTTGAATCTGTGGAACTCTTTGCCACAGAAAGTAGTTGAGGCCAGTTAATTGGCTATATTTAAGAGGGAGTTAGATGTGGCCCTTGTGGCTAAAGGGATCAGGGGGTATGAAGAGAAGACAGGTACAGGACACTGAGTTGAATGATCAGCCATGATCATATTGAATGGCGGTGCAGGCTCGAAGGGCCGAATGGCCTACTCCTGCACCTATTTTCTATGTTTCTATCATAAGATCATAATAGGTGACGCTTTGTGTCGGAATCCTTCTTCTATGAGAGAAGGAATAGGTGACGTCACCCATTCCTTCTCTCCAGAGATGCTGCCTCACCCGCTGAGTTACTCCAGCTTTTTGTGTCTATGCATCAAGTGTGATTAATTTTATATGTGTCAATTTTACATGAAGTCTAATATGTAAACTTTATTTTCCAACGAAGTGTAAATATCCAGGGGCTGCTTTTTCTTCTAAACTGAAGGACAACAACAGATTTATACAATTCATTCTAGGGCATCAGGTGTTTAGGTTCATTAGTGATAAGAGTGGGCTATCCTATGCTGAGCGTTTGTCGGCACTGGGCCTGTAGTCACTGGAGTTTAGAAGATTGAGGGGGGACCTCATTGAAACGTACAGAATAGTGAGAGGCCTGGATAGAGTTGATGTGGAGAGGATGTTTCCACCAGTGGCAGAGTCTAGGACCAGAGGTCACTGCCTCAGAATTAAAGGACGTTCCTTTGGGAAGGAGATGAGAAGGAATTTCTTTTGTCAGAGGGTGGTGATTCTGTGGAATTCTTTGCCACATAAGGCTGTGGAGGCCAAGTCAATGGATATTTTTAAGGCAGAGATAGATAGATTCTTGATTAGTGCGGGTGTCAGGGGTTATGGGGAGAAGGCAGGAGAATGGGGTTAGGAGGGAGAGATAGATCAGCTGCGATTGAACGGCAGATTTGATTTGGTGGGCCGAATGGCCTAATTCTGCTCCTCTTATGAGTAGAAGTTGATCATTTGGCCCATTGAGTCTTCACTGCCATTCAATCATGGGTGATTAAGAAGGAACTGCAGATGCTGGAAAACCGAAGGTAGACAAAAGTGCTGGAGAAACTCAGCGGGTGCAGCAGCATCTATGGAGCAAAGGAAATGGACAACGTTTCGGGCCGAAACCCAGAAGGGTTTCATCCCGAAACGTTGCCTATTTCCTAAAGGATTTCTTCAGGATTTTGGCCCAAAACGTTGCCTATTTCCTTCAGGATTCCAGCCCGAAACGTTGGGTGATTTATGTTTTCCCCCCCTCAACCCCATTCACCTGCTTTCTCCTCAAGGATGTACATAGAAACATAGAAAATAGGTGCAGGAGTAGGCCATTCGGCCCTTTGAGCCTGCACCGCCATTCAATGTGATCATGGCTGATCATCCAACTCAGTATCCCGTACCCGCCTTCTCTCCATACCCCCTGATCCCTTTAGCCACAAGTGCCACATTTAACACCCTCTTAAATATAGCCAATGAA
The DNA here is from genome assembly GCA_963514005.1 of Raja brachyura. Next base: position 1,542,677 of record OY740804.1, on the reverse strand, counting down.
CTGGCCTCAACTACCTTCTGTGGCAGAGAATTCCAGAGACTCACCACTCTCTGTGTAAAGAATGTTTTCCTCATTTCGGTCCTAAAGGAATTCCCCCTTATCCTTAGACTGTGACCCCTTGTTCTGGACTCCCCCAACATCGGGAACAATCTTCCAGCATCTAGCCTGTCCAACCCCTTAAGAATTTTGTAAGTTTCTATAAGATCACCCCTCAATCTTCTAAATTCCAGCGAGTACAAGCCGAGTCTATCCAATCTTTCCTCATATGAAAGTCCTGACATCCCAGGAATCCGTCTGGTACGTTTTCAAAACCTAAAAACGAAACTAATTTGTGAATGAAAATCCCAAATGTTCATTGCAAATGTAAATCTCGTGCCGTTCAGCCCGAGGCTGGGTAAACGGGGGAAAAAATAACACGGTGAAGGAACACTGCCAGTGTATGAAATGTAATTGGGGTTCTGATTATAACAGCTATACGTTTTTCTACTGTCTGTAGTAAAACATCTTAACTGGAATCACCTAAACACAATTTGACACTGGGATTCGGAAGGAAATATTAATTTAGCTCAGATGGACAACAGGTGCAGGAGTAGGCCATTCGGCCCTTCGAGCCAGCACCGCCATGCACTGTGATCATGGCTGATCATCCACAATCAGTACCCCGTTCCTGCCTTCTCCCCTGACTCCGCTATCTTCAAGAGCCCCATCTAATGCTCTCTTGAAAGCATCCATAGAACCGGCCTCCACTGCCCTCTGAGGCAGAGAACTCCACAGACTCACCACTATGTGTGTGGAAAAAGTGTTTCCTCTTCTCCGTTCTAAATGGCTTACTCCTTATTCTTCAACTATGGGCCCTGGTTCTGGACTCCCCCAATGTCGGGAACATGATAGGGAGGATTTAAGGAGCATCTTAAGGAGAGTGGGGACATGGTGAAATTGGACAGGCTAGGAATAGTCTTATAGAAGGGTGATCTTATAGTGGAAAGAAAAACTGTTTGAAATACATGGGATGAATGCTAATAGTGTAAGAAAGAGCTGCAGATGCTGGTTTAAATCGAAGGTAGACACAAAATGCTGCAGTATCTCAGTGGGTCAGGCAGCATCTCTGGAGAGAAGGAATGTTGAAGTTGAAGGAAAAGATGACGTTTCGGGTCTGGAGGGACTCGACCTGAAACGTCTCCCATTCCTTCTCTCCAGAGATGCTGCCTCACCCGCAGAGTTACTCCAGCATGAATGCTAAGAATGTCTTTCCCAGCGACTGCGACTCAAGAACTAGTGGACATAGGTTGAAGGTGAGAGGGGAAAGGGAACCAGAGAGGCAACTTTAGTAATAGATGTACGAGCTACTGGAGGAGGCAGTTGAGGCAAGCACTTGTAACAACATGCTGGCATTAAGGTTCCACTTCTAAGACTTAGAAGGTGCAGATTTAGGCTAACGCTCGCTCTGCTGGGCTGGGTGAAATGTTGCCTCGTGGAAGACACCATCTTAGAGATCATCCACCAAAGAGATGCTGATCTCAGGCAAACAGAAAAGACAAAGGGAACCGAGAGATGTGGAAAGGTACATGTGCCCTTTCCCCAGACCCCCAGTCTGAAGAAATGTCACCCATTCCTTCTCTCCACAGATGCTGCCTGGCCCGCTGAGTTACTCCTGATTTTTTGTGTCCATCTTTGATGTAATCTGCAGTTCCTTCCGACACACAACAGACTTTCTCCCCCGTGATGTGTGCTTCCCTCACTGTCCTTCATCATCTTTTATTCAAGGAATAAAGAAAAGGTGCCCGCCAATTAGTGCTGTTTGGGGAGCTTTGTTTGGAAGTTACAGGGCGCAGCGGGTAGAGCTGCTGCCTCAGCGCCAGAGACCCGGGTTCCATCCTGACTACGGGCGCTGTCTGTACGGAGTTTGTACGTTCTCCCCGTGACCTGCGTGGGTTTTCTCCGGGTGCTCCGGTTTCCTCCCACACTCCAAAGACATACAGGTTTGTATGTAAATTGCCTTGGTAAAAATTATAAATTGTCCCTAGTGTGTGTAGGATAGTGTCAGTGTGCGGGGATCACTGGTCGGTACGGACTTGGTGGGCCGAAGGGCCTGTTTCTGCGCTGTATCTAAACGAAACCACTGTGTTCTCAGCATTAATTCTGTATTTTGTACGTTTTTATTTTTATTGATCTCATTGAAACATATAAGATTGTTAAGGGCTTGGACACGCTAGAGGCAGGAAACATGTTCCCAATGTTGGGGGAGTCCAGAACCAGGGGCCACACAGTTTAAGAATAAGGGGTCGGCCATTTAGAACGGAGACGAGGAAATACTTTTTCTCACAGAGAGTGGTGAGTCTGTGGGCGGTGGAGGCCGGTTCTCTGGATACTTTCAAGAGAGAGCTAGATAGGGCTCTTAAAGATAGCGGAGTCAGGGGATATGGGGAGAAGGCAGGAACGGGGTACTGATTGGGGATGATCAGCCATGATCACATTGAATGGCGGTGCTGGCTCGAAGGGCCGAATGGCCTCCTCCTGCGCCTATTGTCTACTGTCACGCATGGTGGGTAATTTATCTCCGGGCTGACGCACATGATTTAGAGGCCAGTTTAATATCTGCGGCAACCAATATTTACTCAAGGTCTATCGCTAAGTGGGATTGAAGTTCATATGTTTTCAGTGGACCAATCCGTGAATCCAGCGGGCAGTGTGGTAATTGGTGCTGCCCTGGATTAGTTCCAGATCTGTTCCTGCTGCGTTCACTCAATCCCAAATCAATCGCCCTGCTTGCGTCAAACCATATCGGCTCAACTGTTTCAGATAAAGAGAACGGGTGGGGGGGGTGGGGGTGGAAGGTGGGGCCATTCTAAATGATTCCAAACTTCACGTCCCGTTTGTAAGGCTGAGAAGTGAGAGACGGATCGGGAAGGTTTGGAGGGACATGGGGCCAAACGCAGGCAAACGGGACTGGTGTACATGGGACATCTGGCTCAGGGTACACTCTTTAATACCGACTTTCCATCTCCAAGGAACAGTGCCTCATATTGTGCTTGGGCAGCTCACAGCCCAGCGGTAGGAATATTGACTTCTCTCACTTCAGGTAGCCCCGGCATTCCCTCTGCCTCTCTCTGTCTCTCTCTATCCCTCCCCCACCCAAGTCGCACCAGCTTCTCGTTCTCACCCGACAAACAGCGAACAACGGCCTGTTTCCTTTATCATCGATACTTTTTTGCAAATCTTTCATTCATTGTTCTTTATCTCTCCACATCACCGTCTATATCTCTCGTTTCCCTGATCCCTGACCAGTCTGGAGATGGGGTTACACAAAAGGCTGGAGAAACTCAGCGGGTGCAGCAGCATCTAAGGAGCGAAGGAGATAGGCGACGTTTTGGGCCGAAACCCTTCTTCAGACTGATGGTCTGGAGAAGGGTCTTGACCCGAAACATCGCCCATTCCTTCTCTCCACAGATGCTGCCTGTCCCGCTGAGTTACTCCAGCACTCTGTAGTCTACTCTCCATGTACCTGTGTAACTGCTTTTTAAACCTTGTGATAGTACCTGCCTCAACTACCTCCTTCAGCAGCTTGTTCCGTACACCCACCACCCTCTGTGGAAAATAAATTTTTCAAATATAATTGTCATAAGTGATAGGAGCAGAATTAAGCCATTCGGCCCATCAAGTCTATTCTGCCATTCAATCATGACTGATCTATCTCTCCCTCCTAACCCCGTTCTTGGTTACTTGGTCCTCCAAAATATTCCAACTGGAATTTAAACTGGAGGTGGTGAAGGGAGGGGTTTAGCCAGAGAGGGTTATTGGGAAGAAAGTGCCACTTTAAATGTAGTTGCATCTGGCTGGGCAACCGTGGCTTGGTGGAGATTATTCCGTGCTTTAATAGTGCGTGGAAAGAACGGATTGCTGTACACATCTGTCTTTGAGGCTGGGACCACAAATTGGATCGAATGCCCTCGTCTGCTCCTAATTGGTTTGGGGTTGGTGTAGGTCTTGTGATCTATGTCTAGCTGACCATTTAACATTTTGTAAAAACAGGTCAAACGGTGAGCTACACGTCTGTCTTGGAGAGGGTTCCACCCCGCCCAGAGAATTCAGAAGTTTGGTAACAGTCGCCTCTCTCTCGTAGGTGTTAGTAACAAATCGCGCGGCCTGTCTTTGGACATGTTCGATGGATGAAATGTTTTTATCTGTGTATGGGTCCCAAGCTGCAACTGCGTAGTCCAGATGAGGTCTAACGGGGGTGAAATACAGCTTCTCCTTGACAGAAGCTGAACAATGATGGAAGTTGCGCCTCAGAAAGTTTAGGACTTCAGTTGCGCCTCGGGAAGAAGGACCGTTCTCCTGCCTTCTCCCCATAACCCCTGACACCCGCACTAATCAAGAATCTATTTATCTCTGCCTTAAAAATATCCACTGACTTGTGGCCTCGACAGCCGTCTGTGGCAAAGAATTCCACAGATTCACCGACCTCTGATTAAATACATTTCTCTTCATCTCTTTCTTAAAAGAACGTCCTAAAAGTATATTGTAAATACTTCTATTGAAGGTTCCCCTCAACCCCCGACACTCTGGAGAATAACACTGGGCGCGGAGATGCATCCTTTGGCCCACAGCAATTTCCCCGCAAACCTATCGTTCATGTCCCTGTCCAAATGTCTTTTAAACTGCTGGAGGAATCCGCAGGCTGGCAGCATCTGGGCAGCGGATCAATGGGGCTGGGACCCTTTCTTCAGACCTGAAGCGTCGCCTGTCCATTCTCTCCGCAGATGCTGCCTGACCCGCTGTTCCACCGGCACGCTTCGTTACAGCAGATAAACGGGTCATTCGGCCAATCAAATCCACACCGACCATCGATCACCCGCACACTAGTTCCATGTTCCCACTGTCACATCCTACACACCAAGGGCAAGTTCTAGAAGCCAATTAACCTACAGACCCCACGTCTTTGGGATGTTGGCTTGTAAACAGGTTGGGCCGAATGTCTCCTGTGACACTATGAACATTTGGACAGGTGCATGGATAGGGCAGGTTTAGTGGGAGACTAGACCGGGGGGGACAGGTTGGGTCCCGTCCATCCCCTCAACGTGCGGTTGCAGGAGGGGCCTGTGGCGTCACACACACTAACCACACCCCCCCCACACACACCCCCCCCCCACACACACACACACACAAACCCCCCCCACACACACACAAACCACCCCCCCCCCCACACACACAAACCACCCCCCCCCCCCCCACACACACACACACACACACACACACACGGGGGGGGGGGAGAGAGGGAAGAAGGGGGTGCTAATGTAAATGGGACATGTTGGTTGGTGTAATCTAGTTGGGCCGAAGGGCCTAATCCCACAAACTCTTTGAATCACTTCCCTCTGGAAGGCGACTCCGGACTGTCAAAGCTGCCACAGCCGGACATAAAAACAGTTTTTATCCACTAGTAGTTGCTCTACTCAACAGCCAACAATCTGTAGCCTCCCTTTGATCTGGTATTTTGTTGGTCCACGTGCTTGATCAATGGTGTTTTATCATTAATGTCTTGTTATTATTAATGTTTCGTGTTTTCCGAGTCATTCGTAACTGTCACTGTATGTCATGTTGTTACTTGTGGGCGGAGCACCAAGGCAAATTCCTTGTATGTGAATACTTGGCCAATAAACTTACTTACTATTGTGTTAAAGAAGGAACTGCAGATGCTGGAGAATCGAGGGTTACACAAAAAGCTGGAGAAACTCAGCGGGTGCAGCAGCAGCATCTAAGGAGCGAAGGAGATAGGCGACGTTTCGGGTCGAGACCCTTCTTCAGACTGGTCAGGGATCAGGGAAACGAGAGATATAGACGGTGATGTGGAGAGATAAAGAACAATGAATGAAAGATATGCAAAAAAGTATCGATGATAAAGGAAACAGGCCATTGTAAGCTGTTTGTAGTGTGAAAATGAGACTTGGGTGGGGGAGAGATAGAGAGCGAGGGAATGCCAGGGCCTGAGGGCTGAGGGAGAGGTGGGAAGGGGAGGAGGCAGCCGGGGTTAACAGAATTGGGAAAATTCAATGTTTAAGCCCAGAGGATGCAGACTTACTTACTGTGCCTCCCTAAAACCGGAGCACCCGGGGGAAACCCACGCAGTCACGCGGAGAACATGCAAACACCACACAGACAGATGGAACCCGGGTCACTGGCGCTGTGAGGTAGCAGCACTACCCGCTGTGCACAAGGTTCCAGCATCAGCAACTCCTTGTGTCTCTGTCTGTTAAATGTTGCTATTGTACCTGCCTCAACGCTGCCCTCTGGTGTTTCTCCACTGAACAGCGCGCAGGGATTTCAGCCAAAACAATTCCCCTGTGGTGAGATAATCCACAACGATCCCTCCTCCAGGGGACTGCCACACAAATAGATGCCACAACCGGGTAAACACACAATTATGCCTGATTCTGTATTGTGTTCTCACGGAACAACATGTCACGTCAACAAAGGGGAACGTCTTTCACCCGAATACTCACTGTTCCACACTGCATCAGCGGTGGTGGTGCAGCGGGTAGAGCTGCTGCCTCACAGCGCCACAGACCCACCCGGGTTCCATCCTGACCACGGGCGCTGTCTGTACGGAGTGTGCAAGTTCTCCCCGTGACCTGCGTGGGTTTTCTCCGGGTGCTCCGGTTTCCTCCCACACTCCAAAGACGTGCGGGTTTGTAGGCTAATTGGCTTCGGTAAAAATTCTCCCTGGTGTGTGTAGGATAGTGCTAGGATCGCTGGTCGGCACGGACTCAGTGGGCCGAAGGGCCTGTTTCTACGCTGTATCTAAACCAAACTTAAAGTTATGGGTGGATTACATGTGTGGGAAGGAACTGCAGATGCTGGTTTAAACCGAACATAGACACAAAATGCTGGAGTGACTAATGACAATAAACTCTCTTCAACTCTTGGTACAGGCAGCATCTCTGGAGAGAAGGAAGAAGGGTCTCGACCCGAAACGTCACCTATCCATGTTCTCCACAGATGCTGCCTGACCCGCTGAGTTACTCCAGCACTCTGTGTCTATCTTGGGTCTAAACCAGGATCTGCTGCTCTTTGGTTCTGCACGGATAGGTGATGTTTCTGGTCCTGCACTTTTCCTGCACCTGCAATTCCTCGTTTCAACATCATTCTGCTTCACTGCCACGTCTCTGCAAGGCACCCACACGTTGAACAAGTTCCTCTCCCCGACTGTAGTTGTGTGAGACCCTCTCCCACTGCTCCTGCCGGACCACAGTCTGAAAAAGGATGATTCACCTGGAGTACTGGAGTAACTCAGTGGGTCAGGCAGCGTCTGTGGGGAACATGGATAGGTGACGTTTCACAGAGTGCTGGAGTAACTCAGCGGGTCAGGCAGCATCTGTGGAGAACATGGATAGGTGACGTTTCACAGAGTGCTGGAGTAACTCAGCGGGTCAGGCAGCATCTGTGGAGAACATGGATAGGTGACGTTTCACAGAGTGCTGGAGTAACTCAGCGGGTCAGGCAGCATCTGTGGAGAACATGGATAGGTGACGTTTCACAGAGTGCTGGAGTAACTCAGCGGGTCAGGCAGCATCTGTGGAGAACATGGATAGGTGACGTTTCACAGAGTGCTGGAGTAACTCAGCGGGTCAGGCAGCGTCTGTGAAGAACATGGATAGGTGACGTTTCACAGAGTGCTGGAGTAACTCAGCGGGTCAGGCAGCATCTGTGGAGAACATGGATAGGTGACGTTTACGGCCCGAGAGGGAAACGAGATGTAGACGGTGATGTAGAGCGATATAGAACAAATTATGCCGAAAAGGTGGAGCCCACAATGGTCCATTGTTGGCTGTGGGTTAGATGATAACGAGTTATACAGACAGTGAAACTAATAGGACGACTAGTGTGGGGGAGGGATGGAGAGAGAGGGGAAGCAAGGGTTACTTCAATACAATACAATACCATTTATTGTCATTTGAACCTCATTGAGGTTCAAACGAAATTTAGTTGGAGAAGTTAGAGAAGTCAGTGTTCATACCGCTGGGGTGTAAGCTGCCCAAGTGAAATATGAGATGCTGTTCCTCTAATTTGATAGAGGAGGCCCAGGTCAGAGAGGTCAGTGTGGGAATGGGAAGGGGAGTTAATATGTGGCAATGTAACATTTATCCGTTTGGGTGGTGCAGGGTGGAGTTGCTGCCTCACGCGCCGGAGATCCGGGTTCCACGCGGGTTTGTAGGTTACTTGGCCTCAGTAAAATTGCAAACTGTCCCTGGACGTGTGTGGTCGGGGATGGGCTGGCAGTTTGTTGTCTCTCGCTGATTGTTGCAGGCAGAGAGAGGATGGGGTGTGGGAGCTGGGGAAGCAGGAACACGGACACAGATCCTCTCTCGCTGTCTATATCTCTCTGTTCCCTCTCTCCTGACTCTCAGTCTCGACCCGAAACGTCACCCATTCCTTCTCTCCAGAGATGCTGCCTGTCCCGCTGAGTTACTCCAGCACTTTGTGTCTATCTTTGGCTTAAACCAGCATCTGCAGTTCCTTCCTTAAAACACTCACCTGTCAGGCAGCGTCTGACAGGTGAGGTCAGGCATTTTCTAATGTGTTTATTGACTTTAAAGTTATGGCGCGGAAACAGGCCCTTCGGCCCACCCTGCCCGCGCTGTATACTAGCTCTAAACACTAGGGCTAGTTTACAATTTTTACCAAAGCCATTCACCTACAAACCCGCACGTCTTTGGAGTGTGGGAGGAACCCGGAGCACCCGGAGAAAACCCACGCGGGTCACGGGGAGAACGTGCAAACTCCGTACAGACGGCGCCGGTAGTCAGGATGGAACCCGGGTCTCTGGCGCTGTGAGGCAGCAGCTCTACCCGCTGCACCGCCACCGTGCCGAACCTTAACATCTGCCAAAACGCCTGACAACTCGCGGGGGAATTCTAGGAAGCCCGGGGCGGGAGCGACTACGGCACAAAAGCCGGGTCTGGGAAACCAACCCGGCCTGAATAATAATCAGCATGGCCAGGCAAGGTGGACAAAAATGCCGGGGAAACTCAGCGGGTGCGGCAGCGTCTATGGAGCGAAGGAAATAGGCAACGTTTCGGGACAAAATCCTGAAGAAATCCTGAAGGAAATAGGCAACGTTTCGGGATGAAACCCTTCCGGGTCTCGTCCCAAAACGTTACCTATTTCCTTCGCTCCTTAGATGCTGCTGCACCCGCTGAGTTTCCCCGGCACTTTTGTGTAACCCTCGATTCTCCAGCATCTGCAGTTCCTTCTTTAAAACTACACACATATATAGATATCGCCCTCGAGGGGCCTAAAAAGGGGCCGTGGAATCACACTCTTCAGCAGTTTTCATTTAACTTCACACCAGGCGCTGAAGGTGGGGCTGAATCCGTTTACTTGTCCGACTGTCCCGTTAACGAGCAGAGCTGGGGTCGGTCGGTGGGGGGGGGGGGGGGGGGGGGGGGTGTACTGTGTGGAGCACTGCTGTTGCACACAACGTCCCGGGCTGCTAATTGCCCCATTGATCACAGAGCGGTTCCCGTCAACGATCCTACAGCGGATCTTTGGTTCCCATTGCCCACGCTGCACTGTCACGCGCGTGGAGTCCTCCCGTCCTGTCCCGCCACGCCGGTGGGGGGGGCAGTTCAGGACTGATAGTAGTTCAGGACCGCTCTCTGGTTGGTGAGAGGACGGTTCAGTTGCCTGGTCACAGCCGGGATGAAACTGTCCCTGAATCTGGAGGTGTGCGTTTTCACACTTCTGTAGGGGGGGGCGGGGGGGGGAGAATGTTCTCTCTTTCCAGGGACAATTTCCTCGTTGCTTTCTGTTCCACACTGCCCTTCATTGGCCAGAGTGAGCAACACCGCAAGTTGGAGGAACAGCACCTCATATTCCGCTTGGGGAGTCTGCATCCTCTGGGTTTAAACATTGAATTTTCTCAATTCTGTTAACCCAGGCTGCCTCCTCCCCTTCCCACCTCTCCCTCAGTCCTCGGGCCCTGGCATTCCCTCTCTCTATCTCTCCCCCACCCAAGTCTCATTTTCACACTACAAACAGCTTACAACGGCCTGTTTCCTTTATCATCGATACTTTTTTGCATATCTTTCATTCATTGGTCTTTATCTCTCCACATCACCGTCTATATCTCTCGTTTCCCTGATCCCTGACCAGTCTGAAGAAGGGTCTCGACCCGAAACGTCGCCTATCTCCTTCGCTCCTTAGATGCTGCTGCACCCGCTGAGTTTCTCCAGCTTTTTGTGTAACCCTTCATTGATGGCAGTGAATGTGAGACATTCAGCAGAGAGTAGTGGTGGTGGGCCTGATCTAGGACAACGATGAGAAGGCCCATCGGGAGGAGGGGGCTGATCTGGCACTCTGGTGTCAGGACAACAGCCTCCTCTTGAACATCAAAAAAACGAAGGAGCTGATGGTGGACTTTAGGAGGGCACAACATCCGAGGCCGTACACACCATTGAGGATAAATGGGGATACTGTGGATAGGGGGAGCAGTTTTAAATACCTGGGAGTCCACATCTCTGAGGATATGACATGGACATCACACGCTGCAGCACTCGTGAGTGAGGCAAGGCAGCGCCTTTACCACCTCAGGCAACTGAGGAAATTCAGAGTGTCTCTGAGGATCCTCCAGTGCTTCTACTCTGCGGCTGTGGAAAGCATCTTGTCCGGAAACATTACAATCTGGTTTGGGAACTGCTCTGCCCAGGACAAGAAGGCTCTGCAGAGAGTAGTGCGTTCGGCCGAACGCACTGTGGGAACTTCTCTCGCCCCTCTGCAGGAACTATACATCAGAAGGTGCAACTCCAGAGCCAACAAGATAATGGGAGACCCCTTCCACCCCAGCAACGGACTGTTGCAGCTGCTACGGTCTGGCAAACGCCTCCGTTGCCGCGCTGTGAGAACGGAGAGGATGAGAAGGAGGTTCTTCCCAGAGGCCATTCGGGCCATAAACTCCTATCCCACCAGGGACTAACTCTACTGAACCAACCTACTGTTATTTTTTAAATTGCTGGTTTTTTTCCCTTTTTCCTTCCTCCCACAACATGTAATATGTAAAAGAGCACGTGGTTCTGTTCCATTCTGTTTGTAGTTTGTTTGTCTGTGTGTGTTTTGCACAAGGTCCATGAGCATCCGCCACTTCTCATTTCACTGCACATCCCGTGTGTGTATGTGACGAATAAACCTGGTCACACACACCTCGTCACCGCATCAGGATTAAAGGGCGCTCTTTTAGAAAGGAGGTGAGGAGGAATTTCTTTAGTCAGAGGGTGGTGAATCTGTGGAACTCATTGCCACAGACGGCTGTGGAGGCCAAGTCAGTGGGTATTTTTAAGGCCGAGATAGACAAATACTTGATTAGAACGGGTGTCGAGGGTTATGGGGAGAAGGCAGGAAAATGGGATTAGGAGGCTGAGATAGATCAGCCATGATTGAATGGCGGAGTGGACTCGATGGGCCGAATGGCCTAATTCTGCTCCTATAACCTGTGAACATTTTTTATGATACTTTAATGTCATGTGTACCGAGGTACAGTGAAGTGTTTTGTTTTGCAAGGAACACACGCCTCCAGATCCAGGGACCGTTTCTTCCCGGCTGTTTATCAGGCAACTGAACCATCCTATCACCAACTAGCGAGCGGTCCTGAATGAATGAATGAATGAATAGCCTTCATTGTCATTCAGACCTTTCGGTCTGAACGAAATTTCGTGCCTGCAGTCATACATATATAAAAATAACAATAAACACAAAATTAACATCCACCACAGTGAGTTCACCAAACACCTCCTCACTGGTGGAAGGCAAAAGTCTTAGAGTCTCTGTCTTCTTCCCTCCTTATTCTCCCTCTGCATTGAGGAGATCCAGGCCTCTGATGCTGCCGTCCACCAGGCCCGCGGCCGAGCCTCTGAAACCGGGCTGCTGCCGTCGCCGGAACACCGCCACAGGGCCCGCCGCCGGAGCACCGCAGCTCCAAAGCCAGGTCGCCGCTGGAGCACCGCATCCTGACCTCCCATCTACCTCATTGGAGACCCTCGGACTATCTTTAATCAGATTTGACTGGATTCTATCCTGCACTGGATGTTATTCCCTTTATCCAGTGCCTGTACACTGTGGACGGCTCGATTGTAATCATGTATTGTCTTTCCACTAACTGGATAGCACGCAACAACAAAAAGCCTTACACTGTACCTCAGTGACAATAAACATATGACAATGAACTAAACTAAACTAAGAGCAGCTTCACTAACCATCTCAATATAATGAAACTGAGCGCTCAAAACAATCAGACCTAGAGCCAATCGAATACTATGATTCTACATGGTATTTTTTATCAATCTTATTCCCATGAATCCGAGCGGCATTGGAGAGGCATCCGAGCGGCATTGGAGAGGCATCCGAGCGGCATTGGAGAGGCATCCGAGCGGCATTGGAGAGGCATCCGAGCGGCATTGGAGAGGCGTCCGAGCGGCATTGGAGAGGCGTCCGAGCGGCATTGGAGAGGCATCCGAGCGGCATTGGAGAGGCGTTCAGAGAGGCACATGGATGTTTTGTGTTCGTTTGGTTTGGAGACACAGCATGGAAACAGGCCCTTCGGCCCACTTAGTCCATGCCATCCATCGATCACCCGTTCACACCAGTTCCATGCTATCCCCACTTTCCCCATCCACCCCCCGACACACTAGGGGGCAATTTGCCTACAAACCTGCACGTCTTTGGGATGTGGGAGGAAACCGGAGCGCCCGGAGGAAACCCACGCAGGTCATGGGGGAGAACGTGCAAACTCCACACACAGGCAGCTCCCAAGGTCAGGATCGAACCCGGGTCTCTTGCACCGCGAGGCAGCAGCTCTACCCGCTGCGCCATGGAGCCGCCCACAGATGTACAGGGAGCGGAGGGATATGGATCACGTGAGGAGATTAGTTTAACTTGGCATCCTGGTCGGCACGGGCATTATGGGCCGAAGGGCCTGTTCCTGTGCTGCGCTGGCCTCTGTTGATGTTCCCTCTCAGTCCCTCAGTGCTGACCTCTTGGCCAATGCCCAGCCTCCACAGATGCTGCTCGTCAGGTCATGTGACAGGAGTAGAATTAGGCCATTCGGTCCATCGAGTCTACTCCGCCATTCAATCATGCTATAACCCCACTCTCCTGCCTTCTCCCCGTAACCCCCGACACCCGTACTGATCAAGAACCTATCTCTCTCCGCTGGCCCTCACATGCTCTGGATCTGAATGAATGAAAGAATGAATCGTTTATCTTGGTCATACATTAAAAAGACCAAACCTTTACAATCTGTGTGAATATGAACCAACGCTGCCTCCATTTCACACAACGTTCCCATCATCAATGACTGAAGAAGGAAGAGGCTGAAGCCACAAAGCTGATTTTTTCCTGTCCTATACAATCCATAAGATAACCCAGAATATAAATTTTTAATTAAATTAGGTGCAGGAGTAGGCCATTCGGCCCTTCGAGCCTGCACCGCCATTCAATATGATCATGGCTGATCATCCAACTCAGTATCCCGTACCTGCCTTCTCTCCATACCCTCTGATCCCCTTAGCCACAAGGGCCACATCTAACTCCCTCTTAAATATACTGGCCTCAACTACCCTCTGTGGCAGAGAGTTCCAGAGACTCACCACTCTCTGTGTGAAAAAAATCTTTCTCATCTTGGTCCTAAAAGACTTCCCCCTTATCCTTAAGCTGTGACCTCTTATCCTGGGCTTCCCCAACATCGGGAACAATCTTCCTGCATCTAGCCTGTCCAACCCCTTGAGAATTTTGTAAGTTTCCATAAGATCCCCCCTCAATCTCCTAAATTCTAGAGAGTATAAACCGAGTCTATCCAGTCTTTCTTCATAAGACAGTCCTGACATCCCAGGAATCGGTCTGGTGAACCTTCTCTGCACTCCCTCTATGGCAATAATGTCCTTCCTCAGATTCAGAGATGAAAGCTGTACGCAATACTCCAGGTGTGGTCTCACCAAGACCCTGTACAACTGAAGTAGAACCTCCCTGCTCCTATACTCAAATCCTTTTGCTATGAAGGCTAACATACCATTCGCTGTCTTCACTGCCTGCTGCACCTGCATGCCTACTTTCAATGACTGGTGTACCATGACACCCAGGTCTCGTTGCATCTCCCCTTTTCCTAATCGGCCACCATTTAGATAATAGTCTGATATCAGCGTTGCAAAGGAAAGGGAAAAAAATTAAAATGTACTCTAAATTGCTATCCTGATTTATTTTGCACCCAGTGGTTGTGCGGTGGCTGGAAGTGCCATTGTTGGCTAAGTTTCCCCAGAGATTAGTTCAGTTCAGTTTATCGACACGTGTACTGAGGTACAGTGAAAAGCATCTGCTGCACGCTCACCGGCCAGCGGAAAGACAACACATGATTCCAATCGAGACGTCCACGGTGTATAGATAGATAAAGGGAATAACGTTAAGTGCAAGATCAAGAGCGTTTTATTGTCACGTGTCCCAGTTAGGACAATGACATTTGTTTAAGAAGGAACTGCAGATGCTGGAAAATCGAAGGTGGAGAAAAATGCTGGAGGAACTCAGCGGGTGAGGCAGCATCTATGGAGCGAAGGAAATAGGCAACGTTTCGGGCCGAAACCCGGAAGGGTTTTGTCCCAAAACGTTGCCTATTTCCTTCAGGATTCCTTCAGGATTTCGTCCCGAAACGTTGCCTATTTCCTTCGCTCCATAGATGCTGCCGCACCCGCTGAGTTTCTCCAGCATTTTTGTTCTAGAACAAGTGCATTCTTACTTGCACGACAAAATATGTAAACATGGTTCTCTGTGAGCAATGTAAGAAACGAGAACAAAAGTTCACTGTTTATACTGTTTCCTTGTCTATTACATTGTTATGTACATTATATCTATATATAATATATATTAATATATGTACACAAACATACGCTTAAAAACAGACAATAATAGCATAAAAATACAAAACCAAAGCCCTCGAGTCAAAGCTCGAGAAAAAACGTTTTCACCCAGAGAGTTGTGAATCTGTGGAATTCCCTGCCACAGAGGGCAGTGGAGGCCAAATCACTGGATGGATTTAAGAGAGAGTTAGATAGAGCTCTAGGAGCTAGTGGAGTCAAGGGATATGGGGAGAAGGCAGGCACGGGTTATTGATTGGGGACGATCAGCCATGATCACAATGAATGGCGGTGCTGGCTCAAAGGGCCAAATGGCCTCCTCCTGCAACTATCTTCTATGTTTCTAAAGCCTCTGCCTCAGAGGGCGGTGGAGGCCAGTTCTCTGGAAGCTTTCAAGAGAGAGCTAGATAGGACTCTTAAAAATAGTGGAGTCAGGGGATATGGGAAGAAGGCAGGAACGGGGTACTGATTGGGGATGATCAGCCATGATCACATTGAATGGCGGTGCTGGCTCGAAGGGCCGAATGGCCTACTCCTGTGCCTATTGTCTACTGTCTATTGAAGAAGGGTCTCGACCTGAAACGTCACCCATTCCTTCTCTCCAGAGATGCTGCCTGTCCCGCTGAGTTACTCCAGCTTTTTGTGTCTATCCCCCAAGTCTCCGCAGTTCAGAGCTTATTTGGATGTTGTGTGGTTAATGTTTAATAGCCTGGTTGATGGCTGGAGGGAAGAAGCTGCTCCTGAACCAGCACGGCTCCTCCCGGCTCCCGGACCCACGAGAGACTTCCTCTGGCACTGGTCCTTTCACCGAATGAACTCAACTCATGCAAAACTCTGAACATTAATAGCCCATTATCTGTTTATTTGCACGTTATTTGTTTTATTTATTCATGTGTGTATATATTTATACAATGGTGTATGGACACACTGACTGCTCAGTATTCATAGGTACACAAAATGCTGGAGAAACTCAGCGGGTGCAGCAGCATCTATGGAGCGAAGGAAATAGGCAACGTCTCGGGATGAATTCCTGAAGGAAATAGGCAACGTTTCGGGACGAAACCCTTCCGGGTTTCGTCCCGAAACGTTGCCTATTTCCTTCGCTCCATAGATGCTGCCGCACCCGCTGAGTGTCTCCAGCATTTTGTGTACCCTCGATTTTCCAGCATCTACCATATAACCATATAACAATTACAGCACGGAAACAGGCCTTCTCGGCCCTTCCAGTCCGTGCCGACCATTTCTTTTCCCCTAGTCCCATCTACCTGCACTCAGACCATACCCCTCCATTCCCTTCCATATACCTATCCACTTTACTTTTAAATGTTAAAATCGACCCTGCCTCCAGTCTGAAGAAGGGTCTCGACCTGAAAAGTCGCCTATCTCCTTCGCTCCTTAGATGCTGCTGCACCCGCTGAGTTTCTCCAGCTTTTTGTGTAACCCTGCCTCCACCATTTCTGCTGGAAGATCATTCCACACAGCCACCACTCTCTGAGTAAAGAAGTTCCCCCTCATGTTACCCCTAAACCTCTGTCCCTTAATTCTCATGTCATGCCCTCTTGTTTGAATCTGCAGTGCGTTCCCTCTTTAACACAATGCTCAGTATCCATGCCTTCTGTGTTGTGTTGTGCTGAGGGCAGAGCAGGAATGCCATTGTCCCAGCAGGGGCACATGACCATTAACTCTCTTCAATCTTGAATCTCGAATCTGGCGACAGTAAATGCTGCCACACCTCCCCTTTAAGCGGGGAGCCGGCGCTGACGTCAGCTCGTCAGTTTCCACTGAAACTCCAGGGGGAAGAAACTGACCGGATGGAAGAAGCGACGGTGGCGGTGGAACAGCGAGCCTTGGCCGGCCCCTAGCCCCCTGTACTGCCCTGCCCTGCCCTGCCCTGCCTTACCCGGGCCCAACCCTGCCTTACCCGGGCCACAGTCCCAGCCTTGTCTGGGCCCCAACCTTGCCTTACCCGGGCCCTTAGCCCCCTGCCTTACCCAGGCCCCGCTTTACCCGGCCCTAACCCTGCCTTACCCGGCCCCAACCCAGGCCCCAGTCCCTGCCTTACCCGGCCCCAACCCAGGCCACAATCCCTGCCTTACCCGGCCCCAACCCAGGCCACAGTCTCAGCCTTGCCCGGGTCCAGCTTTCCCCGGCCCCAGTCTTGCCCTACCTTGCCTAAGCCCCAGCCCTGCCTTGCCTAAACCCCAGCCTTGCCCTGCCTAGCCTGAGCCTTGCCCTGGGTCGCTACACTGTAACTCTGCCCGGCGCTACATTGTATCTCCCCCCCCTACCCCGGGGCCGCCACATTGTAGCGAGCGCCACAAGTTGCCACACAGTTGCCGGCTACAATGTTGCCCAGTGTGGCGACGGGCCGGGAGCCGCAGGTCGCCGAGCCCCCACCCCCACCCCCACCCCCCGGCGTGGGGCCCCTCTACACCCCGGCCCCCAGGAGCGGGGCGCAGACCAAGAAGAACGCCATCACCGATGACTACAAGGTGACGGCGCAGGTCCTGGGGCTCGGCATCAACGGGAAAGTTTTGGAATGTTACAGCAAGAAAACTGGCGAGAAATACGCCCTGAAGGTGAGTTGTGGCCGCGCCGCCTCCCCGCTCCTCGCCCCGGCCCCTCGCCGCCTCCCCGCTCCTTGTCCCGGCCCCTCGCCGCCTCCCCGCTCCTTGTCCCCGGCCCCTCGCCGCCTCCCCGCTCCTTGTCCCGGCCCCTCGCCGCCTCCCCGCTCCTTGTCCCCGGCCCCTCGCCGCCTCCCCGCTCCTCGCCCCGGCCCCTCGCCGCCTCCCCGCTCCTCGCCCCGGCCCCTCGCCGCCTCCCCGCTCCTTGTCCCGGCCCCTCGCCGCCTCCCCGCTCCTCGCCCCGGCCCCTCGCCGCCTCCCCGCTCCTCGCCCCGGCCCCTCGCCGCCTCCCCGCTCCTCGCCCCGGCCCCTCGCCGCCTCCCCGCTCCTTGTCCCGGCCCCTCGCCGCCTCCCCGCTCCTTGTCCCGGCCCCTCGCCGCCTCCCCGCTCCTTGTCCCGGCCCCTCGCCGCCTCCCCGCTCCTTGTCCCCGGCCCCTCGCCGCCTCCCCGCTCCTTGTCCCGGCCCCTCGCCGCCTCCCCGCTCCTTGTCCCCGGCCCCTCGCCGCCTCCCCGCTCCTCGCCCCGGCCCCTCGCCGCCTCCCCGCTCCTCGCCCCGGCCCCTCGCCGCCTCCCCGCTCCTTGTCCCGGCCCCTCGCCGCCTCCCCGCTCCTTGTCCCGGCCCCTCGCCGCCTCCCCGCTCCTTGTCCCGGCCCCTCGCCGCCTCCCCGCTCCTTGTCCCGGCCCCTCGCCGCCTCCCCGCTCCTTGTCCCGGCCCCTCGCCGCCTCCCCGCTCCTTGTCCCGGCCCCTCGCCGCCTCCAACACGCCCGTGTTGCCCCGGGGCCCCGGCTTGTGGGGAATCTACCGCCAAGCGGACAATTGTCGCCCCCCCTCCCGGGCCTGGACCCTGACCCCACTCTCCGGAGCCCTGTGTGTGTCTCTGTATGTCTGGCTGTTTCTGTGTGTGAATGTGTGTGTTTCTCTGAGTGTGTGTGTGTGTCTCACTCTGTGTGTGTGTGTGTCTCTATGTCTGTGTGTGTGTCTCTATGTCTGTGTGTGTGTCTCTCTCTCTCTGTCTGCGTGTGTGTCTCTCTCTCTGTCTGTATGTGTCTCTGTGTCTCTATGTTTGTGTGTCTCTCTCTCTCTGTCTCTGTCTGTGTGTGTGTTTGTGTGTGTGTCTCTCTCTCTCTCTCTGTGCCTCTCTCTCTCTCTCTGTCTGTGTCTCTCTCTGTCTGTGTGTGTGTCTGTCTGTCTCTGTGTGTTTCTCTGAGAGTGTGTGTGGGTGTCTGTCTGTGTTTCTCTGTGTGTCTGTGTCTCTGTCTGTGTGCGTGTCTGTGGGTGACCCAGCGTGTGAATCCTGTCCTCCATCTCGGGCCGATTTCCGTTGTGGAGTTTTCCCACATCCCGGTGTCCCGGAAATAAGTTGGGGAAAGAATGGGCCTCTGGGGCCGGGGACCGGGGGTTGGAGCCAGGCCGGGCCGGGCCAGCTCCACTCAGTCCCGGGTGGATCGCTTGGCCTGTCCCGCTGTTGTGACCCGCGGTGGCCGGGCTGCCTTTGTTGTGTCATTGTGATTGCGGCGAGATTTGTGCCGAGGTGCTCGCTGTTTACAACGTGGCCGAAGTTTGCCTAACGTGGTGTCTGTACTTACTGAAACTTATAGATTTAAAGATCTGTAAAGATTTAATGAGAATCTGAGGGGCCACACAGAGGGTGGTGGGTGTATGGGACGAGCTGCCAGAGGAGGCAGTTGGGGCTGGGACTATCCCAACGTTTAAGAAACATGTAGGCAGGTACATGGATGGGACAGGTTTGGAGGGATATGGGCCAAACGTGGGACTGGTGTAGCTGGGACAGGTTGTGTAAGTTGGGCCGAAGGGCCTGTGTCCGTGCTGTATCACTGACTGCACTGATGGAGAATTGTCAATCACTGAATCAACTTGTTTGGACAGGATGTGGAGAAATTATGGTCATTTAGACAATAGACAATAGGTGCATCAGGAGGCCATTCAGCCCTTCGAGCCAGCACTGCCATTCTGGCTGATCATCCCCAATCAGTACCCCGTTCCTGCCTTCTCCCCATATCCCCTGACTCCACTATCTTTAAGAGCCCGATCTAGCTCTCTCTTGAAAGTATCCAGAGAACCGGCCTCCACCGCCCTCTGAGGGGGAGAATTCCACAGACTCACAACTCTCTGTGAGAAAAAGTGTTTCCTCGTCTCTGTTCTAAATGGCTTACCCCTTATTCTCAAACTGTGGCCCCTGGTTCTGGACTCCCCCCAACATCGGGAACATGTTTCCTGCACTCATTTCTGAGGTTTAAATTCAATGATTCAATGATACTTCGGTGTGTGTGTGTGTGTTGGTGTCTGTGTCCGTGTGTGTGCGCGTGTGTGTGTGTGCGCGAGGGTTTCTGTTCATGGAACCACACTTGGTATTTTTGTTCAACTTTTAATTGAATGCCGGTTTGAGTGTGATCAGCCACTGGGGAAATCGCGTCAATGAATGAACAAGGGCTTCAATGAGAGTTTCTGCTCTGGTTTTTACAATGGAGAAAGTCACGGAGGCTTGGGGAACTTGTGACAGTCAGTGGAGATGTCTTGAGGGTAGAGGATGGGCACAAAATGGCGGGGTAACTGGGGCAGCATCGCTGGAGAGAAGGAATGGGTGACGTTTCTGGTCCAGACCCTTCTTGAATCTTGAGGACAGTCTGTATTACAGCTGAGGCCGTGCCGGGCCTCCTAAGGTGGAGGGAGTTGGACAAATCCCCCAGTCATGACCAGATCTATGTAAGGAAGCTGTGGGGAAACTAGAGGGGAAATTCCAGATGCAGCGGGTAGAGCTGCTGCCTCGCAGCTCCGTAGTCCAATCCCGACTATGGGTGCTGTCTGTACGGAGTTTGCACATTCTCCCCGTGATTTTTCTCCAAGATCTTCCGTTTTCTCCCACGCTATAAAGGGCCTGTCCCACTGTACATGGTAACTCTCCCGAGTTTCCTCCTGATTCGAACTCGGAGAATGTCCGTAGTGGGTCTGGAGGAGTTTGTGGATGCCTCGAAGCGGCTCGTACGAGTAACGGTCGGTACTCGGGAAATCCGGTAAACCCGTGACGTTTTTCCAACACGGTGAAAAATATTCACGAGTAAAAAAATACTCGCGGTGAAGACAATTGTTGCTTTTTAGTGGCACGAGCCGCTACGGACATTCTCCGAGTTCGAATCGGGGGGAGAAACTCGGGAGAACTCTTGAATTGCCTCGTACAGTGGGACAGGCCCTTGAGACGTACAGGTTTGTGGGTCAATTGGCTTGGTAAATGTAAAAATTGTCCGGTATTAAAACATTGTCCACTGCTGAGTGATGATCTACCTCGAGCTTTTCGGTTGCTACATCTAGATCTATAAATGACCGTTGGAGGCGGGTGAGACGCTGGAAGAGTGGACAGTGGCTAGTATTGTACCTCTATTTAAGAAAGGCTGCAGGGAACACGCTGGGAACTACAGGCCTAACATCTGCGGTAGGCAAGTTACTGGAGTGGATTCTGAGGGATTGGTGTCTGTACATTCGGATAGGTGGGTTGTTTCAGGATAGTCAGCGTGGGTTTCCGCACGATAGATTGAATCTTATGCTTCTAAGTTTGTTTTGAAGATGGAACCAAAAAAGGTTTGAGACAAAACCATAGATGATGTATACATGGACCTCAGCGAGGCTTTGACAAAGTTCCTCATGGTAGGCTGCTCGGGAAGGTTAGATCGTGTGGGATCCAGGGAGTGTTAAACCCCTGTCCCAGGGTACGAGTTCATTCCAAGAGTTCTCCCGAGTTTGCCCCGATTGGAACTCAGAGATTTACGGTAACGGCCACTCGTTGGTACTCGGGGCTCTCGTGGACATTTTTCATCCTGTTGAAAAATCTTCATGAGTCTTACCTGCCGTTAGCGAGTCTTCCCGAGTACCTGCCGTTGGCGTTACGAGCCGCTAAGAGACGTCCCCGACCCCCGCTGCGTTCATTCTCCGTGCTTACCACGAGTTAGATTTTTTTTTAAACTCTGGAGAGCTGTTGGAATGAACTCGTACTGTGGGACAGGGGTTTTAGCTGAATGGATAGAGAATTGGCTTCATGGAAGGAAGCGGAGGGTGATGGTGGAAGGAAGGTTGCTTCTCAGACTGGGGGCCTGTGACTACTGGTGTGCCTCAGGGTTCGGTGCTGGGCCCGTTACTGTTTGTCATCTACATCAATGATTTGGATGAGAACACGCAGGGCAAGATGAGCAAGTTTGTGGTTTTGCAGATAGTGAAGATGGTTGTGGACGATTGCAGCAGGATCTGGATCGGTGTGGGCTGAGGAATGGTTGATGGAGTTTAATGCGGGTAAGTGTGAGGTGCTGCATCTTGGGAGGTCAAAACCAGGGCCGGACCCACACAGGGAACGGCAGGCAGGGCGTGGGGAGTGTTGTGGAGCAGAGGGGTCTAGGGGTACAGGTGCAGCGTTCCTTGAAAGTGGTGTCACAGGTACCTGGGGAGATCCACAACACTGTTGGCACATTGGCCTCCATCAGTCGGGCTGTTGAGGTACAAGTGGCCACGTTATGTTGCAGTGGCACACGACGTTGGTGAGACCACGGGTTACACAAAAAGCTGGAGAAACTCAGCGGGTGCAGCAGCATCTAAGGAGCGAAGGAAATAGGCGACCTTTCGGGTCGAGACCCTTCTTCAGACCACATTTGGAGCATTGTAGATAGACACAGAGTGACAATAGACAATAGGTGCAGGAGCAGGCCATTTGGCCCTTCCAGCCAGCACCGCCATTCAATGTGGTCATGGCTGATCATCCACAATCAGTACCCCGTTCCTGCCTTCTCCCCATATCTCCTGACCCCGTTATCTTTAAGAGCCCTATCTAGCTCTCCCTTGAAAGTATCCAGAGAACCGGCCTCCACCACCCTCTGAAGCAGAGAATTCCGCAGACTCACAACTCTCTGTGAGAAAAAGTGTTTCCTCGTCTCCGTTCGAAATGGCTTACCCCTTATTCTTAAACTGTGGCCCCTGGTTCTGGACTCCCCCAACATAGGGAACATGTTTCCTGCCTCTAGTGTGTCCAAACCCTTAACAATCTTACATGTTTCAATGAGATCCCCTCTCATCTTTCTAAATTCCAGAGTGTACAAGCCCAGCTGCTCCATTCTCTCAGCATATGACAGTCCCACCATCCCGGGAATTAACCTGGTGAACCTACGCTGGGCTCCCTCAATAGCCGGAGTAACTCAGCGGGACAGGCAGAATCTCTGGAGAGAAGGAATGGGTGACGTTTCGGGTCGAGACCCTACTTCAGACCATCGTGCTTCCGAGCATTGTGGTCATTGAGCAGGAAAGGGTGCAGAGAGGATTTACGAGGATGTTGCCGGGACCCTGGGGGCCTGGGCTGGAGTGACGCAGTGGGTCGGGCAGCATCCGTGGGGGGGAATGGTCAGCTCGATGGATCCCAACCCAAAACATCTGTCTATTTTCCCCCCCCCCCCCCCATAGATGCTGCCTGACCGCTGAGCTCCTTCAGCAATTAGTGTTTTGCTCGAGACTCCAGCATCTGCCGTTCCTTGTGTTCCTCCTCAGTGATGACATTCCCTCTCCGCTTTCTGCTTCTTTGAAAAAATAAGTGGAGGAACTTTAAAAAAAAGTTAGAATGAGCATGGGATATGATTTAATGCCTTGACCGGCAGTGCTGGTTCTACAGCTCCTGGATGAAGAGCCTGATTGCTAAGATGGCGTTTTGGTCAGCGTTCTGCTTTTAGTTGGGGCATCAAACTCTCCACGTCAGTCACGGAGCGATCAGCTCGGACTCCCGGCCAATGTGGGTAGAGCTGCTGCCTCCCAGCGCCAGAGACCCGCGCTCGATCCTGGCTGCGGGCGCTGTCTGCATGGAGTTTGCACGTTCTCCCTGTGACCCTGGGTGCTCCGGTTTCCTCCCACACCCCCACAAAGCCCTGCAGCTTAATTGGCTTCTATAAATTGTCCCTGGTGTGTAGGATAGCGCTAGTGTACGCGTGATCGCTGGTCGGCACGGACCCAGTGGGCCGAAGGGCCTATTTCCGCGCTGTGGCTCTAAACTGAACAAAAAAAGTGAAATGAAGCAGATATTCTCGCCGTTAGTGGGCGTGTGTTTCTGGGACCTTGTTGTAGACTGAGGACCGTGATGGTTAAAGATTCTGTTGCTCTGAGGCTGTTCTCCCCGTGACCTGCGTGGGGTTTCTCCGGGTGCTCCGGTTTCCTCCCACTCTCCAAAGACGTGCGGGTTTGCACGTTAATCGGCTCGGAATGGAAATTGTCCCCAGTGGGTGTAGGGTAGTGTTAGTGTGCGGGGATCGCTGGTCGGCACGGACTCGGTGGGCCGAAGGGCCTGTATCTCTAAACTAAACCACTGTCATGTCTGCCTCCATCACTGCCCGGTGGCTGGGCCGGGGTAACAGGGTCCCGGCCACGGGGGGCAAGTTCCACCGCCGGTCGGCTGCGAAGCTCCCGGTGAGGTCGGTGCGGTTCAGGAATAGCTACTCCCCCACAGCCATCAGGCTATTAAACCTGGCTCGGGCAAAACTGTGAACATTAATAGCCCATTATCTGTTATTTGCACTTTCTCAGTTTATTTATTCATGTGTGTGTATATTTATATAATGGTACATGGACACACTGGTCTGTTCTGTAGTCAATGCCTACTATGTTGTGTTGTGCTGAAGCAAAGCAAGAATGTCATTGTCCTATCAGGGACACACGACAATAAACTCACTGGAATCTTGAATCTTGGCCTCACACATTTTCTGGGGGTAGCGCGCTCTGGAGATTTAGTCCGGGCTAGATGAGGCGCCGGGACCGCCGGTGGCCGGATAACCGGTGGTGGAGCTGCACAGGGTCCCTTCACCGGGTGTCACGGTAACTGCTGACCCCAGCCCGGCGGTTCACCGCGTGTGAATCTGGTCTCTACGCCTGTGTGTGTCGGCACAGCCAGGCTGCCGTCTGTTTGCATTAGCAGGGGGGTGTGTGGGGGGGTGTGTGTGTGTTGTCACTGGTGGTGAGTTGTTATTTATAATTACAGCCAACAATCTGATAATCACCGGTTGTGCCGTCTACGGGAATAACAATGGGGAAATGGAGTCACTGGTGCGTGATTATCTTGCCGCTGCGTTTGGGCTCCACATCACCGCAGCGGCAATATTTTGACCAAGGCCGAGCCGTGCTGCGCGGAAACAGGCCCTTCGGCCCAGCTCACCCATGCCAACAGAAGATGCCCCGTCTAGGCTAGTTCCACCTGCTCACGTTTGGCCCATAGTCAGTCCAGTCCAGTGTAGCTCATTGTCACGTGTCCCGAGATACAGGGAATAGCAGTCAGCGGGAAGACAATCCCTGAATCCATCCACACTACAGATACAGGTTAACTCCCCCAGACCTGTCCTATCCATGTACCTGTCCGCATGTCCTTTACATGCTGCCATAATACCTGCCTCAACCACTTCCTCTGGCAGCTCATTCCACACACCCACCACCCTCTGCATGGGAAAAGTTGACCCTCTGGTTCCTATTGACTCGTGCCCCACCCATCCCACCCCCCGCCGCCCCATTTTGAGACCCGAAACGTCACCTATTCCTTCGCTCCATAGATGCTGCCTCACCCGCTGAGTTTCTCCAGCATTTCTGTCTCCAGTTTAGAAATATGTTCTTTGTGATTTCAATAGTACACGATGAAATAGTTTAGTTTAGAGATGAAATGTGGAAACGGGCCGGTCGACACATCGAGTACACCAGTGTTTAGCTTTAAACAAACGGCACGGGAACAGGGCCCAACGGGTCTGCGCCTGCCAGCGATCCCCGCACGCTAGCGCTATCACTGCCCCTACACACACACACTAGGGACGATTTACATTTACACCAAGCCAATTAACCTACAGACCTGCACGTCTTTGGAGTGTGGGAGGAAGCCAAAGATCCTGGAGAAAACCCACGCAGGTCACGGGGAGAACGTGCAAACTCCGCACAGACAGCGCCCGTAGTCAGGGTGGAACCCGGGTGTGAGGCGTTGTGAGGCAGCAGCTCTACCCGCTGCGCCACCGTGCCGACCACCGCCACAGTGTTACAGTTTTGAAGCACGAAGCCAGCGACTACACCAGGGGACGTGGGCAAATCGCACACACTAAGATGGGGCATCTTGGTTGGCACGGGCGAGTTGGGCCGAAGGGCCTGTTCCCGTACCGTGTCTCTCTCTGACTCTGTGGGACAGTAACTCGGCGGGGCAGGCAGCATCTCTGGAGAGAAGGAATGGGTGACGTTTCGGGTCGAGACCCTTCTTCAGACTGCAGCATCTCCAGAGGCAATGCTTGTCCCGCTGAGTTACTCTAGCACTCTGTCTTTAAGCATAGATGTGGTCACAGTTTAAGAATAAGGGGTCGGCCATTTAGGACTGAGATGAGGAAAAACTTCTTCACCCAGAGAGCTGTGAATCTGTGGAATTCTCCGCCACAGAAGGCAGTGGAGGCCGATTCACCGGATGTGTTTGAGCGAGAGTTAGAGTTAACTCTTGGGTTTAAGGGAATCTCGGGATCTGGGGTAAAAGCAGGAATGGGGAACTGATTTTAGATGATCAGCCATGATCGTATTGAATGGCGGTACTGGCTCGAAGGGCCGAATGGCCTACTCCTGCACCTATGTTTGTATGTTCTTTGTTTCCCAGTGGCCCGCGTGGGTTTTCTCCGGGCGCTCTGGTTTCCTCCCACACTCCAAAGACGTGCAGGTTTGTAGGTTAATGAAGGCGGATATGGCAGTGGGGTTTAAGGGGCTTTTAGACGGACACGTGGATACACAGGGAATGGAGGGATACGGATCACGTGCAGGCTGAGGGGAGTTGATCTCGGCATCATGTTCGGCACCGACATTGTGGGCCGAAGGGCCTGTGCTGTTCTGCGATCTATGTCTTGCCTTTCCCTCCCCAGATGCTGCCTGACCTCCAGCACGGTGTGTGTTGCTTGAGGCAGGCATTTTTGGAAAGGGTCACATTGAGACACAGAGCTGGTTCAGCCAATGAGGTGGTCGTGTGTTCACACTCTGGTCACTGGGCATGGAGAGAGGTTTGTGCAGGAACGAGCTGCAGGTGCTGGTTTCAACCCACAATAGACACAAGAAGCTGGACTAACTCAGCGGGGACTGAGAGAAGGAATGGGTGACGTCTCGGGTCGAGACCCTTCTTCAGACTGCAGATCGGGTGATCGATGGTCGGCGTGGGCTGAAGGGCCTGTTTCCCAGCTGAATCTCTAAACTAAACTGAAGCATGTCCGAACAGCACCAGACTGCTGGCAGGAAATCAAGTCCACCCCTCGTGGTTTGAGTCTGATTATTCAAGCGATCTCGGAACTCATTGACAGAAACACTTGAACTGTGACGGGAAGGCAGGGCGCACAGTTCCAGCGCTTAACGTCAACATGGTTTATCTCCGTGACCACCTCCACCCTTCATAGCAGAAGGATTTCAGTACAAGGGCAGGGAGGTTCTACTGCAGTTGTACAGGGTCTTGGTGAGGCCACACCTGGAGTATTGCGTACAGTTTTGGTCTCCAAATCTGAGGAAAGACATTCTTGCCATAGAGGGAGTGCAGAGAAGGTTCACCAGACTGATTCCTGGGATGGCAGGACTTCCATATGAAGAAAGACTGGATAGACTCGGCTTGTACTCGCTGGAATTTAAGAGATTGAGGGCGGATCTTATAGAGACTTACAACATTCTTAAGGGGTTGGATAGGCTAGTTGCAGGAAGATTGTTCCCGATGTTGGGGAAGTCCAGGACAAGGGGTCACAGCTTAAGGATAAGGGGGAAATCTTTTAGGACCGAGATGAGGAAAACGTTTTTCACACAGAGAGTGGTGAATCTGCGGAATTCTCTGCCACAGAAGGTAGTTGAGGCCAGTTCATTGGCTATATTTAAGAGGGAGCTAGATGTGGCCCTTGAGGCTAAAGGGATCAGGGGGTATGGAGAGAAGGCAGGTACAGGATACTGAGTTGGATGATCAGCCATGATCAAATTGAATGGTGGTGCAGGCTCGAAGGGCAGAATGGCCTCTACTCCTGCACCTATTTTCTATGATTCTCCCCCTCTCCCACAAGCCCCCCCCTTTCCTCCAGGAAATAATTCGGGACAGTTTGCAGAGGACCAGTTACTCGCTGTGTAACCGCTGCGTTCCTCCAGCACTTTGTGTTTTACTCAGGATCCCGGCATCTGCTGTTCCTTGTGTCATGTCAACAGAGCCACAGTCGGGCTGTTGACCGCTGCACGACACTTGCCTCAGCCACTCTCACCATGATATTAAATTAGCGTCTTATTTAGTATTTGCTTTTCTCTGTGTGTTGCTTTCACGGCCCTGTAACGCGGCCAGAAGCAAGAATTTCATTGTTAATTTCATAATTAAACGCAAAAATAGGACACAGAGTGCTGGAGTAACTCAGCTGGTCAGGCAGCATCTGTGGAGAACATGGATAGGTGACGTTTCACAGAGTGCTGGAGTAACTCAGCTGGTCAGGCAGCATCTGTGGAGAACATGGATTTAGGTCAGGACTCTTCTTGCGATACTCGTAGCACTTGAAACCTTCAAGACTGTGTCTCTGCTCTGTCTCCCGCCCGCGCTCAGGCTCTCTCTGTCTGTCTGTCTGTCTCTGGCTCTCTCTCTCTCTCTGTCTGTCTCTGGCTTGCTCTCTCTGTCTCTCTCTGCCTCTCTGTCGGTCTCTCTGTCTCTCTGTGTCTCTCCTCCACTTGTTGTTGCTGTTCTGGAGGCCGGCGACTGACTCCCACGGCTGAAGCTGACGTACGTTGATCTTGGTCCATTTACTTTCTCTCTCAGCGGGATCAGAGTCCCATCCGCCCGCCTGGTCATTTCCAGTTGAGATTGGGAAGGGTCCAAGCCTCCTGATGACCCTGCTGTGTCACCATTGTTCCTGTGGCAACGTGTGGCTTTTGCTGAATCTGTGGAATTCTTTGCTGCAGACGGCTGTGGAGGCCAAGTCAGTGGATATTTTGTAATTCGGGGATAGACAGATTCCTGGTTAATCCGGGTGTCGGGGGTTATGGGGAGAAGGCAGGAGAATGGGGATGAGAGGGAGAGATAGATCAGGCATGATTGAACGGTGGAGTAGACCTGATGGGCCGAATGGCCTAATTCTGCTCCTATCACATTCTAGTTTGGTTGTTCATAAACAGTAGGTGCAGGACTAGGCCATTCTGCCCTTCGAGCCAGCACAGCCAATCTGAGATCATCCACAATCTGTACCCCGTTCCTGCCTTCTCCCCATATCCCTTGACACCACTATCTTTAAGAGCCCTATTTGACTTGAAAGCATCCAGGGAACCGGCCTCCACCGCCCCCTGAGGCAGAGAATTCCACAGACTCGCCACTCTCTGTGAGAGAAAGTGTTTCCTCGTCTCTGTTCTAAATGGCCGACCCCTTATTCTTAAACTGTGTGTGTGGCCCCTGGTTCTGGACTCCCCCCAAAATCGGGAACGTGTTTCCTCGGCAGCAACGATGGTTTCGGCTGCAGCGATGGCAGTGAAATAGTTGTGCGTTTGTCCCTGTGAGGTTGGGCGGGAGGACGGAAGGTGGTTCGCCTTGGCCGTTCCACCGATACGGAAAAGCAAACTGTGGTTCAGAAACTGCCACGGGATGTGGTTGTTGATCTGCGGTTGATGATCCCGTCATCTGAGCTGCCCCAGAGCAGACCTGAGCTGCCCTCTGCAGCCTATCGCAGGGCGCTGGAGCAACTCGGCATCTCTGGAGAGAAGGAATCTCCTCTGTGTGAAAAAAGTCCTTCTCATCTCGATCCTAAAGGATTTCCCCCTTATCCTTAAACTGTGACCCCTTGTCCTGGACCTCCCCAACATCGGGAACAATCTTCCTGCATCTAGCCTGTCCAACCTCTTAAGAATTTGGTAAGTTTCTATAAGATCGCCACTCCAGCATCTCAGGGTTACTCCAGCATTTTGTGTCTTGTCTTCGGGGAGAGACGGCACCTGCAGTTCCTTCTCTCATGCACACACAGCATCTGCAGGAGGGAATGGACAGATGTTTTCTGTTGGATGAAATGTGCCCGTTGACTCTCAATAAGAGTTTAGGAAGGCACTGCAGATGCTGGAAAATCGAAGGTAGACAAAAGTGCTGGAGAAACTCAGCGGGTGCGGCAGCATCCATGGAGTAAAGGAAATAGGCAACGTTTCGGGCCGAAACCTGGAAGGGTTTCGTCCCGAAACGGTGCCTATTTCCTTCAGGATTTCGTCCCGAAACGTTGCCCATTTCCGTCGCTCCATAGATGCTGCCGCACCCGCTGAGTTCCTCCAGCATTTTTGTCCACCTAACATGGAACTACGTTGTCCTATGAAAGGCTTCGGAAAAGGATCGATTGGAAGTGGAGAGGATGTTTCCACCAGTGGGAGAGTCTCGGACCAGAGGGCGCGGCCTCAGAATTGAAGGACGTTCCTTTAGGGAAGGCGATGAGAAGGAATTTCTTTAGCCGGAGGCTGGTGAATCTGGAATTCCTTGGAGGCCACGAGTCTGAAGAAGGGTCTCGACCCGAAACGTCGCCCATCTCCTTCGCTCCTTAGATGCTGCTGCACCCGCTGAGTTTCTCCAGCCTTTTGTCTACCCGAGAAGGAATAGGTGATGTTTAGGGTCGAGACCCCTCGAGTCTACTATGAAATTCCACTGTCGTTAGAGCATTGAGCTGTTGCGACTGTGACACTTCCGGTCTGTAGGCAGATTCCTCGCCCCTCCTGGATCGGTCCGATCAGGGTTGTGTCGTCCGCAAACTTGAGAGGTGCTTGTGGAGGCGCAGTCGTTGGTGTAGCGAGAGAGAGAGGACGCAGCCTTGCGGTGCTTATTTGATTTGCATGTTTAATCAATAATGTTTTATTGTTATTTCATGTTCCCTGTGTCGTTCCTAGCTGTGTCATGTTACTTGCGGGGGGGGGGGGGGGGGCGGAGCACCCAGGCAAATTCCTTGTATGTGACTGCTTGGCCAAGAAAGTTATTCATTCTTCAACTCCGTCTCTCCGGAGACGTTGACTGTCTCGCCGGGTTACTCCAGCATTTTGTGTCTTGCCTTCGGGGAGAGCCGGCACCTGCAGTTCCTTCTCTCACGCACACGCAGCATCTGCAGGAGGGAATGGACAGATGATGTTTTCTGTCTGTAGAAAAGGGTTCTGACCTGAAATGTGCCCGTTGACTCTCAAGAAGAGTTTAAGAAGGAACTGCAGATGCTGGAAAATCGAAGGTAGACAAAAGTGCTGGAGAAACTCAGCGGGTGCGGCAGCATCGATGGAGCGAAGGAAATAGGCGACGTTTCGGGCCGAAACCCGGAAGGGTTTCGTCCCGAAACGTCGCCTATTTCCTTCAGGATTTCGTCCAGAAAACGTTGCCTATTTCCGTCAGGATTTCAGCCCGAAACGTTGCCCATTTCCGTCGCTCCATAGATGCTGCCGCACCCGCTGAGTTCCTCCAGCATTTTTGTCCACCTAACGTGGAACTACGTTGTCCTATGAAAGGCTTCGGAAAAGGATCGATTGGAAGTGGAGAGGATGTTTCCACGAGTGGGAGAGTCTCGGACCAGAGGGCGCGGCCTCCGACTTGAAGGACGTTCCTTTAGGGAAGGCGATGAGAAGGAATTTCATTAGTCGGAAGCTAGGGAATCTGGAATTCTTTGGAGGCCACCAGTCGGTGGGAATATTTAAGGCAGAGATAGGCAGATTCTTGATTAGTGCGGGTGTCAGGGGTTATGGGGAGAAGGCAGGAGAATGGGGTTAGGAGGGAGAGATAGAGCAGCCATGATTGAATGGCGGAGTAGACTCGATGGGCCGAATGGCCTAATTCTGCTCCTTTCAAATGACTCGTGTGAGCGGGTGATCAAAGGTCGATGGGCTGAAGGGCCTGTTTCCGTGCTGTGTCTTTCAATCGATGAATGGGGAGGGGACAGGTCAGGAAGTCTGGCTGAGACTAATGCCCGAGTCCATCGGAAAGGCTAGCGGAGGTGAGCAGGAAATGGTGACGGGTTTAGCAATGGGTCGGGCCGTTTCTGCGGTTCTAATCTTCCACGGGTGCCCAGGGGGCCTTGTCTCTGTCGCGTCAGCTGGACTGCTGAAGGGGGGGGGGGGGGGTCAGTGATCGACGGGGACTTATTGCCACACGATACAATATGATACGATCGAACTGTATTTATCCCAGCAAGAACATTGTTCTGCCCACAGTCATTAAAAAAACACAATATACATGAAAATTGTGTGGAGAGGAACTGCAGGCGCTGGTTTAAACCGAAGGTAGACACAAAATGCTGGAGTAACTCAGCGGGACAGGCAGCAAACATAGAAAATAGGTGCAGGAGTAGGCCATTTGGCCCTTCGAGCCTGCACCGCCATTCAATATGATCATGGCTGATCATCCAACTCAGTATCCCGTACCTGCCTTCTCTCCATACCCCCTGATCCCTTTAGCCACAAGGGCCACATCTAACACCCTCTTAAATATAGCCAATGAACTGGCCTCAACTACCCTCTGTGGCAGAGAATTCCAGAGACTCACCACTCTCTGTGTGAAAAATGTTTTCCTCATCTCGGTCCTAAAGGAATTCCCCCTCATCCTTAAACTGTGACCCCTTGTTCTGGACTCCCCCAACATTGGGAACAATCTTCCTGCATCTAGCCTGTCCAACCCCTTAAGCGTTCCGGAAACGTTCAAAGAAGGGTCTCGACCCGAAACGTCGCCCATTCCTTCTCTCCAGAGATGCTGCCTGTCCCGCTGAGTTACTCCAGCATTTTGTATCTGCCAAGGAACTGCAGGCGCTGGTTTAAACTGAAGGTAGACACAAAATGCTGGAGTAACTCAGCGGGACAGACAGCATCTCTAGAGGGGAGTGGGTGGCGTTTTGGGTGGAGACCCTTCCTCGGGTTCATTGTGTGATTTGTCGGGCGTCCAGATGGATACGTGGTTGCCACGTGTGTGTGCTGGAGCGCGATGCTTTGTTTACCGACAGTACAAGTTGGCAAGAGTGGCCACGTGAAGGGCGGTGAGAAAGTTCCGGAAGGGTTCAGTGTCGGCGCTCTTCCTTCCTTCCTTCCTGTGGGGTGGGACGGGACGGGACGGGAGGCTTCCTGTGTCCGGGGGTTGGAGCTGGAAGCAGCTCTTTCAACCAACGTTACACCATCCAGAGCCACCAGCGGCACGGTGGTGATGCAGCGGGTAGAGCTGCTGCCTCACAGCGCCGGAGGCCCGGGTTCCATCCCGACTACGGGCGCTGTCTGTACGGAGTTCGCACGTTCTCCCCGTGACCTGCGTGGGTTTTCTCCGGGCGCTCCGGTTTCCTCCCACACTCCAAACACGTGCAGGTTTGTAGGTTAATTGGCTCGGTAAAATTGGAAACTGTCCCTAGTTGTGTGTAGGATAGTGTTAGAGTAGTGTGGATCGCTTGTTGGCACGGGCTCGGTGGGCCGAAGGGCCTGGTGTGTCCCTAAAGTTCAAAGATGTTGAGCGGACTGGGTGAGAACGGGAGATTGGTTACTGTCTGAAGAGGTTTCCTGACCCGAAACGTCACCGATCCATGTTCTCCACAGATGCTGCCTGACCCGCTGAGTTACTCCAGCACTCTGTGAAACGTCACCTATCCATGTTCTCCACAGATGCTGCCTGACCCGCTGAGTTACTCCAGCACTCTGTGAAACGTCACCTATCCATGTTCTCCACAGATGCTGCCTGACCCGCTGAGTTACTCCAGCACTCTGTGAAACGTCACCTATCCATGTTCCCCACAGATGCTGCCCGACCCGCTGAGTTACTCCAGCACTCTGTGAAACGTCACCCATTCCTTCTCTCCAGAATACCATAATATCTGATAATTCGCACCCTTAGTAATTGGCACCATTTGAAAAATCACTTCTTTTTGGAGCGAAGGAATGGGCGACGTTTCGGGCCGAGACCCGAAGGGTCTCGAGCCGAAACGTCACCCATTCCTTCCCTTCACAGATGCTGCCTGACCCGCTGAGTTACTCCAGCACTCTGTGTGTGTGTGTGTGTGTGTGTGTGCGCTTGCTTTTCCCCGCCAGTATTTGCTGGCTCCCAAGGGGACTATCTCCGACAATCCGTCTACTTCATTGCCTTTTATTTACATGTAATTACTGAATGAAGTCCCCGGAGGCAGTGTCTGGATTCGAACCGCCGTCTCATTGTAACTGCGCCGGGACATGGGATAGCTGTTGCCGTCACTCGACCACAGTGTCTCCGGGCTCGCGGGCGCGTCGGACCCGGTCCACTCACCTTGTGAGGCATAGATCGGGTAGATACACAGAGTCTCTTGCCCAGTGTAGGGGAATAGAGGACCAGCGGACACTGGGTTTAAGGTGAAGGGGAATAGATTTCTTCTTGGTTCTTGGTTAACCATATAACAATTACAGCACGGAAACAGGCCATCTCGGCCCTTCAAGTCCGTGCCGAACAACTTTTTTCCCTTAGTCCCACCTGCCTGCACTCATACCATAACCCTCCATACCCTTCTCATCCATATGCCTATCCAATTTATTTTTAAATAATACCAACGAACCTGCCGCCACCACTTCCATTGGAAGCTCATTCCACACCGCTACCACTCTCTGAGTAAAGAAGTTCCCCCCCATGTTACCCCTAAACCTCTGTCCCTTAATTCTAAAGTCATGTCCTCTTGTTTGAATCTTCCCTATTCTCAAAGGGAAAAGCTTGTCCACATCAACTCTGTCTATCCCTCTCATCATTTTAAAGACCTCTATCAAGTCCCCCCTTAACCTTCTGCGCTCCAGAGAATAAAGACCTAACTTATTCAACCTATCTCTGTAACTTAGCTGTTGAAACCCAGGCAACATTCTAGTAAATCTGCTCTGTACCCTCTCTATTTTGTTGACATCCTATAATTGGGCGACCAAAATTGTACACCATGACTTGGTTCTCCAAAAATTGACAGAAGCTGAACAATGATGGAAGTTGCGCCTCAGGAAGTTTAGGACCCCTGTTGCTTTCACTGTTGCATGATGAGTCTGACCATTCCAACGTAGATCATTCTGCAATCTGATGCCAAGATACTTGGTTTGTTTGGATTCTTCAAGGGTGACACCATGTATGTTGTAAGATGTGATGCCTGGATTCCTCTTTCTGGTGACACGCATGGTTTCACATTTGGAAGGGTTGAACTGCATGCTGTGACCCCATTGTTGTGACCACTCGACCATAGTATCGAGATCCTTTTGGAGAGCATCTTCACCATCAGCTGACTTAATTGGACGGTACAGCAAACAATCATCAGCGAATAGTCTGGTCGTACTTGCGACTTTTTCATGGATGTCATTGATGTAAAGATAAAAATAGGTGTGGGCCAAGTCCTGAGCCCTGGGGTGTACCACTCAACGCTGGGTGCCAATTGGAGCTCTTTCCGTTCACACACACGCGCTGAAGACGTTTTGTCAGGAAACTGGAAACCCATCGTTTCGTGTTGGAACGAATACCGTAGAAGTCAAGCTTCCGAAGCAGCCTCTGGTGTGGGATGACATCAAATGCTTTAGAAAAGTCCAGTACAACTAAATCCATGATGGCGATTTAATAGGAATCTGAGGGGTAACTTTTTCACACAAAGGGTGGTGGGTGTATGGAACGAGCTGCCAGAGGAGGTAGTTGAGGCTGGGACTATCCCAACGTTTAAGAAACAGTTGGACAGGTACATAGATGGGACGGGTTTGGAGGGATATGGACCAAGTGCAGGCAGGTTTGACTGGTGCAGCTGGGGCATGTTGGCCGGTGCGGGCAAGTTGGGCCGAAGGGCCTGTTTCTACGCTGTATCACTCTGTGACTCGGTGACCTTCTTCTGTCCAGTTTCTTGTCACGTGTAACGAGGTACAGGGAAAAGCTTTTGTTGCCCCCACGCTACCCAGTCAAGTCACGTGTCCCAGATAGGACAATGACATTCTTGCTTGCTGCAGCACAACAGCATATTGTAGGCATGAATACAGAACAGATCGGTTCAATATACACTTAATAAACAGATAAAGTGCAATAGGCTGTCACAGTCCAGAGTCTGTTTGTTGGTGAGTTTAATAGCCTGATGGCTGTGGGGAAGAAGCTGTTCCTGAACCTGGACGTTGCAGATTTCAGGTACCTGAACCTTCTACCCGATGGCAGTGGAGACATGAGCGTGTGGCCAGGATGGTGTGGGTCCTTGATGATGCTGCCAGTCTTTTTGAGGCAGCGACTGCGATAGATCCCCTCGATGGTGGGGAGGTCAGAGCCGATGATGGACTGGGCAGTGGTCACAACTTTCTGCATTCTTCTCCGCTCCTGGACGCTCAAGTTGCCGAACCAAGCCACGATGCAACCAGTCGGCAAGCTCTCTACTGTGCACCTGTAGAAGTTAGAGAGAGTCCTCTTTGACAGACCGACTCTCCGTAATCTTCTCAGGAAGTAGAGGTGCTGATGAGCTTTCTTAATAATTGCATCTGTGTGCTGGGACCAGGAAAGATCTTCACAGATGTGCACGCCCAGGAATTTGAAGCTCTTGACCCTTTCAACCATCGACCCGTTGATATAAACGGGACTGTGGGTCCCCATCCTACTCCTTCCAAAGTCCACAATCAGTTCCTTGGTTTTGCTGGTGTTGAGGGCCAGGTTGTTGTGCTGGCACCATATGGACAGTCGCTCGATCTCTCTTCTATACTCGGACTCGTCCCCATCAGTGATACGTCCCACAACAGTGGTGTCGTCAGCAAACGTGATGATGGAGTTCGCGCTATGACCGGCTACGCATTCATGAGTATAGAGTGAGTACAGCAGGGGGCTGAGCACGCAGCCTTGAGGTGCTCCCGTGCTGATTGTTATCGAGTCTGACACATTTCCACCAATACGAACAGACTGTGGTCTGTGGATGAGGAAGTCGAGGATCCAATTGCAGAGGGATGCGCAGAGACCCAGTTCTGCGAGTTTGGTAACCAGCTTGGAGGGGATGATTGTGTTAAATGCCGAGCTGTAATCAATGAATAACAGCCTGACATATGAGTTTTTGTTGTCTAAGTGGTCCAGAGCGCAGTAGAGGGCCAGCGAGATCGCGTCCATCCAGTTAGCACTTGCTCCTAGATGGACACAACATGCTGGAGTAACTCAGCGGGACAGGCAGCATCTCTGGAGAGAAGGAATGGGTGACATTTCGGGTTGGGACCCTTCTTCATTGGCTATATTTAAGAGGGAGTTAGATGTTGCCCTTGTGGCTAAGGGGATCAGAGGGTATGGAGAGAAGGCAGGTACGGGATACTGAGTTGGACGATCAGCCATGATCACATTGAATGGCGGTGCAGGCTCGAAGGGTCGAATGGCCTACTCCTGCACCTAATTTCTATGTTCAGTCCTGAAACATCACCCATGCCTTCTCTCCGGAGACGCTGCCTGTCCCGCTGAGTTACTCCAGCGTTTTGTGTCTCTTTTTGGTTTAAACCAGCGTCTGCAGTTCCTTCTTACACTTAAACCAAACTTGCTGCGACAGTACGGGAACAGGCCCTTCGGCCCACAATGGTCCGGTGCTGGGCACGACGCCGGGTTAAACTCCTCTCTGCCTGATGTGATCCATTTGCTCCACATCCATGCGCCTGTCCAAAGGCCTCTTAATCCCCACTATCGTATCTGCCTATCCAGTCAGCGGAGAGTCTGTTCATGATTACAGTCGAGCCGTCCACTGTGTACAGATACAGGATAAAGGGATTAACAATTAGTGCAAGGTTGATTGGCTCTAGGGAGCGTTGGAGGACCAGGCCTCCCATGAGGGGGCTATGGGTGTGTGGTGGAATATTGTGTTGGGGGGGAACGGGGCCCAAAGGGTCCTAGTTGCTCTAATCTCCTTTAAACCTGTGATTGGCGAGGACATGATTGGCCGAAGGGCCTGTCCATGTGCTATTCTAGGTCCTGTGTCTCTCTTCCCCCCCCCCATCTCTGTGACGCTCAGCGGTCTCCGCGCTCCTCTAGATTGGGGCTGACACCGGCCGATCCAGCTGTCCGGAATCAAATGTCCGTGGAATGGTCGGAATGGCTCCGCTCCGTCCGGATTGGCTTCAATCCTGACCTCCTGCCCCGCACCGCCCCCCCTTGACCCCCTCCCCTCGACCAGTGCCTGGCATCGTGTCCAGTTCAGTTTATTGTCACATCCACCGATGTACAGTGTGAAGCTGTTGTTGCGAGCTGACCAGTCAGCGGAAAGACAACACATGATTACAGTCGAGCCGTCCACAGTGTACAGACACTGGATGAGGGAATAACGTTTAGTGCGAGGTAAAGTCTGATTAATGATGGTCCCGAGGGTCTCGATGAGGTGGCGTGATGTGTAGGAAGGAACTGCAGACACTGGTTTAGACCAAAGAGAGGCACAACATGCTGGAGCATTTCTTCACTCTGATCACTGTTCCCTCTCCCCCGACCCTCAGTCTGAAGAAGGGTCTCAACC
>OY740804.1:1456671-1504535 GCA_963514005.1 Raja brachyura | reverse complement strand
AATAGGTGCAGGAGGAGGCCATTCGGCCCTTTGAGCCAGCACCGCCATTCAATGTGATCATGGCTGATCATCCACAATCAGTACCCCGTTCCTGCCTTCTCCCCATATCCCGTGACTCCGCTATTTTTAAGAGCCCTATCTAGCTCTCTCTTGAAAGCACCCAGAGAACCGGCCTCCACCGCCCTCTGAGGCAGAGAATTCCACAGACTCACAACTCTCTGTGAGAAAAAGTGTTTCCTCGTCTCCGTTCTAAATGGCTCACCCCTTATTCTTAAACTGCGGCCCCTGCTTCTGGACTCCCCCAACATTGGAACATGTTTCCTGCCTCTAGCGTGTCCAAACCCTTAACAATCTTATATGTTTCAATGAGATCCCCTCTCATCCTTCTAAACTCCCGAGTGTACAAGCCCAGCTGCTGCATTCTCTCAGCATATGAGAGTGTGAAAACGTTATCTGTCAGATTCCTATTAAATCTTTTCCCCTTCACCTTAAACCCGTGTCCTCTGGTCCTCGATTCCCCTACTCTGGGCAAGAGACTGTGTGCGTCTACCCGATCTGTTCCCCTTCTCGACCTCTATAAGATCACTCCTCATCCTCCTGTGCTCCAAGGATTGGAGTCCCAGCCCTGCCCCAACCTCTCTCTCTCTAGCTCGGGCCCCTCGAGTCCCGGCAACATCCTCGTTAATCTTCCCTGCGCCCTCTCCAGCTGGACGACACCCGTCCCGTGGCTGGCCGTCTAAAACCGCACACAATCCTAAACATGCGGCCTCCCGAACGTCCTGTACGTTAAGTATACCGTAAATCCCACAGTGTCCACTCGATACCCTGGCTGGTGAAGGCCTCGCTACTGAAAGCCTAGCGATCCCAGGCCACAAGTCGTGGAGAAAGTTTTGCGATCGCTTTGTTTGTTATTGTCGGGTTCCCTGCTGGTTTTATTGTCATCTGCAAATGGACAGTGATGTTATTGAAGAAGGGTCTCGACCCGAAACGTCGCCTATCTCCTTCGCTCCTTAGATGCTGCTGCACCCGCTGAGTTTCTCCAGCCTTTTGTGTACCCCTCGATTCTCCAGCATCTGCAGTTCCTTCTTTAACACAGTGACATTATTTTCTTACCTACACTTCAGTGCAGTGATATCCTCGTATAAAGGCCTATCCTCGATGAGCAAGTGTCCACAGCTGCAGTGAAAGGCTTTTGTTGCGTGTAATTCATTTATAAATACACTCGAGACTCCCACAGAGTACAGATACACGATGAAGGGAGTGGCGTTGAGTGCAAGGTAACGTCCGATTAAAGACAGTCCCAGGGTCTCCCGTGAGGTGGATGGGAGGTCAGGACCGCTCTATAGTTGGCGATAGAACGGTTCAGTTGCCCGATAACAGCCGGGAAGAAACTGTCCCTGAATCTGGAGGTGTGCGTTCGTTTTCACACTTCTGTACCTCTTGCCCGATGGGAGAGGGGAGAAGAGGGAGTGGCCGGGGGTGAGACTGGTCCTTGATGATGCTGCTGGCCTTGCTGCTGGTCCTTGATGATGCTGCCGGCCTTGCCGAGGCAGCGTGAGGTGTAGATGGAGTCGATGGAGGAAGGGAGGTTGGTTTGTGCGACGGTCTGGGCTGCGTCCACAACTCTCTGCAATTTCTTGAGTTTAGTTTTGAGCTACAGGGTGGACGGAAGCGTGTGGGTTTGTAGGTACGTTGACCTCTATATCAGTGGCCCGAGTGTGCAGGGGGTCATGGAGGGGAACAGGCCCAACCTGCCCACTTTGACCAACATGCCCCATCTGCACTAGTCCCCACCTGCCTGCGATTCCCCATTATCCCTCTCAACCTGTCCGATCCATGTACCTGTCCAAATGTTTCTTGAACGTTGCACAGTGGGATCGATGGTCAGCATAGACTCAGTGGGCCGAAGGGCCTGTTTCTATGCTCTATGTCTCAAACAAACGATATTTCTGGGTCGACACACACAGCTGGAGTAGCTCGGGCAGCATCTGTGGAGAACATGGATAGGTGACGTTTTAGGCCGGGACCCTGCTGCAGAGTTACTCCAGTACCTTGGGTCTTTTTATTTGTAAACCAGCAACTGCAGTTCCTTGTGACTCTCTCTCTCTCTCTCAGGATGTTAGCTTATTTTGGAGACGCAGCGTGGAAACGGCCTCCGGGTCCGCGCGGACCCGCGATCCCCGCACACCAGCCCTGTCCTGTAGACCAGGGACAGTTTACAGGAGGCAATTAACCTACAAACCTGCACGTCTTTGGAGTGTGGGAGAACTCGGAGAAAAGCCACGCAGGTCACGGGGAGAACGTGCGAACTCCGTACAGACAGTGCCCGTAGTCAGGATCGAACCCGGGTCTCTGGCGCTGTGAGGCAGCAGCTCTACCCGCTGCCAGCGCCACCGTGCCGCCCTTGTGATCTTTTCCATCTCTGTGAAGGGAAATGAATCTGTGGGGACCTCCGCCCTGGGGACCCTCGCCCCGGGTGACCCTCCGCCCTGGGGACCCGCGCCCCGGGTGACCCTCCGCCCTGGGAACCCGCGCCCCGGGTGACCCTCCGCCCCGGGTGACCCTCCGCCCTGGGGACCTGCGCCCTGGGGACCTGCGCCCTGGGGACCTGCGCCCTGGGGACCTGCGCCCTGGGGACCTGCGCCCTGGGGACCTGCGCCCTGGGGACCTGCGCCCTGGGGACCTGCGCCCTGGGGACCTGCGCCCCTGGGGACCTGCGCCCTGGGACCTCCGCCGTGGGGACCTGCGGCATGGGGACGTGCTGCTTCACATGGCAGCCTCCACCCGGTCACACGGAGCCTGTCACCACGTGTTGTTTCACTCTGATTAGA
This sequence comes from Raja brachyura, assembly GCA_963514005.1. The sequence continues at coordinate 1,501,704 of OY740804.1, read as the reverse complement.
CAGTGCCAGACTGCGACTATAAACATGCGTGCTTACAAACCACACTGCGTGTGTGCGGCTGGGGGCAGGACCCGTGTCTGACTCCGGAGACCAGCGCGGTGTCGAGTAACACACACTGTTTAAGAATGAGGGGTCGACCATTTAGGACTGAGATGAGAAAAACGTTTCCACCCAGAGAGTTGTGAATCTGTGGGATTCTCCGCCACAGACGGCGGTGGAGGCCGATTCACTGGATGTTTTCAAGGGAGAGTTAGATTTAGCTCTTAGGGCTAACGGAATCAAGGGATATGGGGAGAAGGCAGGAACGGGGTACTGATTGGGGATGATCAGCCATGATCATATTGAATGGCGGTGCTGGCTCGAAGGGCCGAATGGCCTCCTCCTGCACCTATTGTCTACGTTTCACACGTGACTGCAAACACACGCACTGTGCTGGAGGACCGCCAGGGGCGGGTAGAGCTGCTGCCTCACAGCGCCAGAGACCCGGGTTCCATCCCGACTACGGGCGCTGTCTGTACGGAGTTCGCACGTTCTCCCCGTGACCCGCGTGGGTTTTCTCCGGGTGCTCCGGTAAAATAAGGTCAGACGTCATAAATGATGGGTGCAGAATTAGACCATTCGGCCCATCAAGTGTATTCACCATTCATTCATCGCCGATCTATCTCTCCCTCCTAACCCCATTCTCCTGCCTCCTCCCCATAACCCCTGACACCCGCACTCATCAATTATTCATGCTCTCAAACTCCAAAGACGCAGGTTTGTAGCGTAATTGTTTTTTATACATTGTCCCTAGTGTGTAGGATTGGTGACGTTTCACAGAGTGCTGGAGTAACTCAGCGGGTCAGGCAGCATCTGTGGAGAACATGGATAGGTGACGTTTCACAGAGTGCTGGAGTAACTCAGCGGGTCAGGCAGCATCTGTGGAGAGAGGGAATGGGTGACGTTTCGGGTCGAGACCCTTGGTCAGACTGATGTCGGGTGGGGGTGGGACAGAGATAGAATGGAGTCGGAGACGGTCAGGCTGGTGGGAACACTGGGGAGGGGATGGGGGGGGGGGGGTGGGAAGTACTTAATCTTCGCTCCCAGCCTCTCGCATTGTTGCCGGTGTTGCCGCGGTTGCTGCGGCCATGCGCCGGGCTCGGTGGCAGCTGCTGGGCTGCACGACTGCTGCCTGCGTTGCTCTGATGGTCATGTCCACTTTGTCGTTGCAGCATGGAGGGGGGAGAACTCTTCAGCCGGATACAGGACCGAGGCGACCAGGCCTTCACCGAGCGAGGTAAACACTCGGCAAACACGGCCGTAGGTGATAGGGCCACGAACAGGCCACTCGGCCCATCCAGTCTATCCCGCCAGCGCTAGTCTGAACAAGCCGACCTCCTCAGGGCAACCAAAGAAAGTCCATGGGTTACACAAAAAGCTGGAGAAACTCAGCGGGTGCAGCAGCATCTAAGGAGCGAAGGAGATAGGCGACGTTTCGGGTCGAGACCCTTCTTCAGACTGGTCAGGGATCAGGGAAACGAGAGATATAGACGGTGATGTGGAGAGATAAAGAACAATGAATGAAAGATATGCAAAAAAGTATCGATGATGAAGGAAACAGGCCGTTGTAAGCTGTTTGTAGTGTGAAAATGAGACTTGGGTGGGGGAGAGATAGAGAGAGAGGGAATGCCAGGGCCCGAGGGCTGAGGGAGAGGTGGGGAAGGGGAGGAGGCAGCCTGGGTTAACAGAATTGAGAACATTCAATGTTTAAGCCCAGAGGATGCAGACTCCCCAAGCGGAATATGAGGTGCTGTTCCTCCAACTTGCGGTGTTGCTCACTCTGGCCGTGGAGGAGCCCAGGACCGAGAGGTCGGATACGGAATGGGAGGGGGAGTTGAAGTGCTGAGCCACCGGGAGGTCGGGTTGGTTATTGCGGACCGAGCGGAGGTGTTCGGCGAAACGATCGCCAAGCCTCCGCTTGGTTTCACCGAAAGTCCATCGTTGAGCTCAGTGTTGTCGTGTTCAACAGCCTCAACATGTCATAGAAACAGAATTAGGCCATTCGGCCCATCGACTCTACTCCCCCATTCAATCATGGCTGATCTATCTCTCCCTCCTAACCCCATTCTCCTGCCTTCTCCCCATAACCCCTGACACCTGCACTCTTTGGAGCGCAGAAGGTTAAGGGGGGACTTGATTGAGGTCTTTAAAATGATGAAAGGGATAGACAGAGTTGACGTGGATAAGCTTTTCCCATTGAGGGTAGGGAAGATTCAAACAAGAGGGCATGACATGAGAATTAAGGGACAGAAGTTTAGGGGTAATATGAGGGGGAACTTCTTTACTCAGAGAGTGGTGGCTGTGTGGAATGATCTTCCAGCAGAAGTGGTGGAGGCAGGATCGATTTTAACATTTAAAAGTAAAGTGGATAGGTATATGGACGGGAAGGGAATGAAGGGGTATGGTCTGAGTGCAGGTAGATGGGACTAGGGGAAAATAAATGGTCGGCGCGGACTGGAAGGGCCGAGAAGGCCTGTTTCCGTGCTGTAATTGTTATATGGTTATAATCAAGAATCTATACATCTCTGTGTTAAATATATCCACTGACTTGTGGCCTCCACAGCCGTCTGTGGCAAAGAATTCCACAGATTCACCGCCCTCTGGCTAAAGAAATGTCTCCTAAAGGAACGTCCTTTAATTCTGAGGCTGTGCCCTCTGGTCCTAGACTCTCCCACTAGTGGAAACATCCTCTCCACATCCACCCGATCCAGGCCTTTCACTACTCGGGAAGTTTCAATGAGGTCCCCCCTCATCCTTCTAAACTCCAGCGAGTACAGGCCCAGTGCCGACAAACGCTCATCATAGGATAACCCGCTCATTGCTGGGATCGTTCCTGTAAACCTCCTGTGGACCCTCTCCCGAGCCGGCGCATCCTTCCTCAGATACAGGGCGAGGAGAGTGGGAGTGGGTCTCCTCTGCAGGGAGTGGATCGGAGACGAGCCAACCGACTGGTTGTAACTGAAGGAGGAATCTCCACACATAGACACAGAGTGCTGGAGTAACTCAGCGGGTCAGGCAGCATCTGTACATGGCTAGCTTGGGGCAGCCGAGGACTTTATTCCTTGGAGCAGCGGAGGATGAGGAGCATCTTCTGCAGGTGTATAAAATCATGAGAGGAATCGATACGATGTCTGCACGGGCTCTTTCTGGGGCATTTTGTGTGGTCTTGTTTCAATTTGAAGAAGGGTCCCGACCCGAAACATCGCCTGTCCATGTTGTCCACAGATGCTGCCTGACCCAGCTGAGTTCCTCCAGCACTCTGTGCCTTTGTTGTCAAGCAGCATCTGCAGTTCCTTGTGGTTGTGATGAATCTGCCCCTGTGTTTCAGAGGCGTCGGAGATCATGAAGAGCATCGGCGAGGCGGTGCAGCACCTGCATTCTGTAAACATCGCACACCGGGACGTGAAGGTGAGTCTGATGCCCCCCCCCCCCGGCTCTCCTAGACACCCCCGCCTGCCCGCCCGCCCGCCCACAGCCCGCGGGCCACGACTGTGCGCCATGCTCCAGATGCAGTCGCATCAACGTCCAACTGCAGCAAAACGTAGCACAGCGCGGGCGGCACGGTAGCGGTGCAGCGGGTAGAGCTGCTGCCTCACAGCGCCGGAGATACACGATGAAGGGAATAGCATTGAGTAACATCCGATTAAAGACAGCCCCAGGGCCTCCAGTGAGGTGGGTGGGAGGTCAGGACCGCTCTCTAGTTGGCGATAGAACGGTTCAGTTGCCTGATAACAGCCGGGAAGAAACTGTCCCTGAATCTGGAGGTGTGCATTCGTTTTCACACTTCTGTACCTCTTGCCCGATGGGAGAGGGGAGAAGAGGGAGTGACCGGGGTGAGACTGGTCCTTGATGATGCTGCCGGCCTTGCCGAGGCAGCGTGAGGTGTAGATGGAGGCGATGGAGGAAGGGAGGTTGGTTTGTGTGACGGTTTGGGCTGCGTCCGCAACTCTCCGTAATTTCTCCCGCCCTTGGCTGCAGCTGTTCCCAAACTGTGCGGAGAGGGCGTAATGTGCTCACTGCGGCATCTGCAGTGGTCTGCGAGGGTTGTTGGGGACATGTGCAACTTGCCAAGCCTCCCGGGGAAGTGGAGGCGTTGCCGTGCGATCTTGGCCTGAGCTTGAAGCACGTGTTGTCGGGCAGACTTTGGTGCGGTGGGGAATCTGGTCCCTTCAACCATCTGCTTCTCAACCACAGGCAGTTGTTTCCTCCCTTGCTGATGATGGTCCTTGGCCTGTCAACTGCCGGCGATATCTCAACTCCAAATCTGCTGCTGTAGTGTGTCGAACTTCGACCCAGTTGCGATAGGTCGCGGTAATTTGCAGAAAAGCTTTCTTGAGCGTGGCTTGATAAGATAACGGTTCTTTGCTGAAGAGCATCGTTCGACGGTGAGAGGGGAAAAGTTCACGTTGGGGAGGAGAATGAAATGGGGCCAAACGCGGGCAGGTGGGACAAGTGTAGAGTGACAATAGACAACAGGTGCAGGAGGAGGCCATTCGGCCCTTCGAGCCAGCACCGCCATTCAATGTGATCATGGCTGATCATCCCCAATCAGTACCCCGTTCCTGCCTTCTCCCCATATCCCCTGACTCCGCTATCTTTAAGAGCCCTATCTAGCTCTCTCTTGAAAGCATCCAGAGAACTGGCCTCCACCGCCCTCTTGTTCAACTCACAACTCTCACAACTTTCCACAGACTCACCACTCTCTGTGTGAAAAAGTGTTTCCTCGTCTCCGTTCTAAATGGCTTACTCCTTATTCTTAAACTGTGGCCCCTGGTTCTGGACTCCCCCAACATCGGGAAAATGTTTCCTGCCTCTAGCGTGTCCAAACCCTTAACAATCTTATATGCTTCAATGAGATCCCCTCTCATCCTTCTAAACTCCAGAGTATACAAGCCCAGCTGCTCCATTCTCTCAGCATATGACAGTCCCGCCATCCCGGGAATTAACCTTGTGAACCTACGCTGCAGTCCCTCAATAGCAAGAATGTCCTTCCTCAAATTAGGGGACCAAAACTGCACACAATACTCCAGGTGTGGCCTCACTAGGGCCCTGTACAACTGCAGAAGGACCTCTTTGCTCCTATACTCGACTCCTCTTGTTATAAAGGCCAACAAGCCATTTATGGAGAACGTGGATGGGTGACATCTCGGGTTGGGACCTTTCTTAAGGCTTCAGTGTTCGAGGAAGGGTGTCGGCATGTTATCGGGATGCATCGCAGCGCGGTTTGGGAACGGCTGCATCCCAGACCGTGGACGAGAATTGTCGACGCAGCCCAGACCGTCACGCAAACCAACCTCCCTTCCATTGACTCCATTTGTACCACACACTACCTCATGTATCTCTGCGGACGGCTCGATTGTAATCATGTATTGTCTTTCCACTGACTGGATAGCGCACAATAAAAGCTTTTCACTGCACCCCCGGTACAGGGGACAATAAACTGATCTAACAAAATCTAAAGGTAGACAAAAATGCTGGAGAAACTCAGCGGGTGAGGCAGCATCGATGGAGCGAAGGAAATGGGCGACGTTTCGGGTCCGGAAGGAAATGGGTGACGTTCCTCACCCAAATCTCACCCTGTCCACTCCCTCCGCAGATGCTGCCTGACCCGCCGAGGTCCTCCAGCACTCTGTGCGTTTTCGCTCAATATTCCAGCATCTGCAGTTCCTACTGTAAACATAGAAATTAGGCGCAGGAGTAGGCCATTCGGCCCTTCGAGCCTGCACCGCCAGTAGAGAGAGAGAGAGAGAGAGAGCGAGAGAGAGAGAGAGAGAAAAACCGCACAAATTGCTCAGCGGGTCAGGCAGCATCTGCGGAGGCCGGAGGAAGGCTGACGTCTCGGGTCGAGGCTCTGCATCGAGACGCTGCCTGACCCGCTGAGTTCCTCCAGCAGTTCGGGGTTTTTTTTTCTCTCCTCGCTCCGGGATTTCAGCATCTGCCGCATCTTGCGGTTCCAACACCGTAGAAAAACGGCCAGCTCAAAAAACACGGCCAACGCAAACAGAATTTCCCTTTCTCTGTTTTAAAAAAAACCCGACTACTCGGCTGGCTATCTCAAAAATACATCGAGCTGAAGGACATTCCCCCCCCCCCCCCCACACGGTTAATTCACTAGGATGAGTATTCCACCCACAGGATTAAACATGCTAAAAAGGCCTGAAGGTGGACAAAAATGCTGGAGAAACTCAGCGGGTGTGGCAGCACCTGTGGAGCGAAGGAATAGGTGACGTTTCGGGTCGAGACCCTGAAGGAATAGGTGACGTTTCGGGTCGAGACCCGGAAGGGTTTCGACCCGAAACGTCACCTATTCCATCGCTCCACAGACGCTGCCGCACCCGCTGAGTTTCTCCAGCATTTTTTGTCCACCTTCGATTTTTCCAGCATCTGCAGTTCCTTCTTTAACCAAAAGGCCTGGGCTCATCTTTCCGACAGACTCAGTTGTACGACACAGTCAATAGGAACGGCATGTAGAGACAAGAGGTTTCTGATTAGGACGGGAGTCGGGGGTTACGGGGAGAAGGCAGGAGTGGGGTCGAGAGAGGGAGGAGGGAGCCAAGACTGAAAGGCGGAGTAGACTTGATGGGCCGAATGGCCTAATTCTGCTCCTGTGACTAATGAATATGAATAATCCCATAGACAATAGGTGCAGGACTAGGCCATTCGGCCCTTTGAGCCAGCACCACCATTCAATATGATCTTGGCTGATCATCTAAAATCAGTGCCCCGTTCCTGCCTTCTCCCCATGTCCCTTGATTCCGTTAGCCCTAAGAGCCAAATCTAACTCCCTCTTGAAAACATCCAGTGAATCGGCCTCCACTGCCTTCTGTGGTCTCGACCCGAAACGCCACCTATTCCTTCGCTCCACAGATGCTGCCTCACCCGCCGAGTTTCTCCACCATTTTTGTCCACCTTCGATTTTGCAGCATCTGTAATTCCTTCCTTAAAAAAAATAATAAGCTAAATCTGGCTGCATTTGGTTCTGTGTTTCTACACTCGATGTTATATTTGCAAACGGCCAGATTGCTCAATTCCAATTTGTTAACCGTTTGTTCGTTTGCAAACTAGAGTTTGGCTTCAGTCCATGCTTTCCCTGATGTGCTCATTTCACACGCCGCGCCCCGAAGCGTTCTGAAACCGCCGGGGGAATGAGGAAACCGGGTCCTTTTCCTTTCTGCCCTGTTTCGCAAACTCTGCAGCAGATTGTGTTACACATATGGAATGTGGAACTCTCGCAGCCCGCACGCAGCTCTTCACGGCCCTCATCGATAAATGCTTTTGGTGTTTTAGAAACATAGAAACATAGACAATAGGTGCAGGAGTAGAGGCCATTCGGCCCTTCGAGCCAGCACCGCCATTCAATGTAATCATGGCTGATCATCCACAATCAGTGCCCCGTTCCTGCCTTCTCCCCATATCCCATTATTCCGTTAGCATTAAGAGCTAAATCTAACTCTCTCTTGAAAGCATCCAGTGAATCGGCCTCCACTGCCTTCTGTGGCAGAGAATTCCACAGATTCACAACTCTATGGGTGATTTGTTTTTTCCTCGTCTCAGTCCTAAATGGTCTCCAAATCTGAGGAAGGACATTATTGCCATAGAGGGAGTGCAGAGAAGGTTCACCAGACTGATTCCTGGGATGTCAGGACTGTCTTATGAACAAAGACTGCATAGACTCGGTTTATACTCTCTAGAATTTAGGAGATTGAGAGGGGATCTTATAGAAACTTACAAAATTCTTAAGGGGTTGGACAGGCTAGATGCAGGAAGATTGTTCCCGATATTGGGGAGGTCCAGGACAAGGGGTCACAGCTTAAGGATAAGGGGGAAATCCTTTAGGACCGAGATGAGAAGGACTTTTTTCACACAGAGAGTGGTGGGTCTCTGGAATTCTCTGCCTCAGAGGGTAGTTGAGGCCAGTTCATTGGCTACATTTAAGAGGGAGTTAGATGTGACCCTTGTGGTTAAGGGGATCAGAGGGTATGGAGAGAAGGCAGGTACGGGATACTGAGTTGGATGATCAGCCATGATCATATTGAATGGCGGTGCAGGCTCGAAGGGCCGAATGGCCTACTCCTGCACCTAATTTCTATGTTTCTATGACCCCTTATTCTTAAACTGTGACCCCTGGTTCTGGACTCCCCCAACATGGGGAACCTGTTCTTTCACACACGCACACACACGCACACAGTGACCCCACTACAACTGCACCTACGGCCACAGGTTTATGGATTTTCTCCATGGCGACCAGTCGCAGAAATATTTTCAACGTGTTGAAAACGTTGCTGCGACCATAATAATGCCCCAGAATGCGGGAACTCCTCGTGACCATGAAGGAGACTCGCCAGACACCACCAGCGATCACCTGTGGCGAGCGCAGAGTCTCCTGCACTCGCCTAAAAATTCTTCTAAGTGGGACAGGCCCTTAAAGGTAAGTCCTTTTATTCTGAGGCCGCCCCCTCTGGTCCTAGGGTACAGGGTCAGGGATGAGAAATGTCTGGGATTTTTACGTTTTTCTCTTTCTTTCCAGCCGGAGAATTTGCTGTACACGTCCAAACGGCCCAACGCCATCCTGAAACTCACAGACTTCGGCTTTGCCAAAGAGACGACCAGCTTTAACTCGCTGGCCACGCCGTGCTACACCCCGTATTACGTGGGTAGGTTTCGCCAATCTGCGCACAACGCAGGAACGCACAGCAGGAGCAGGATTTACCAGGATGTTGCCGGGACTAGAGGGTCTGAGCTACAGGGAGAGGTTGAGCAGGCTGGGTCTCTATTCCTTGGTGCCCAGGAGGATGAGCGGGGATCTTATAGAGGTGCATAAAATCATGAGAGGAATAGATCGGGTAGACGCACAGAGTCTCTTGCCCAGAGTACGGGCCCAGAGGACACGGGTTCAAGGTGAAGGGGAAAAGATTTAATAGGAATCTGAGGGGTAACTTTTTCACACAAAGGGTGGTGGATGTATGGAACGAGCTGCCAGAGGAGGTAGTTGAGGCTGGGACTATCCCATCATTTAAGAACCAGTTAGACAGGTACATGGATAGACCAGGTTGGGAGGGATATGGACCAAGCGCTGGCAGGTGGGACTAGTGTAGCTGGGACATGTTGGTCGGTGTGGGCCGTGGGGCCTGTTTCCACACTGTATCACTCTATGACTCTACAGCACAGGAACAGGCCCTTCGGCCCGCAATGTCCGTGCCGTACAGGATGCCAAGTTAAACTAATCTCTTCTGCCTGCATGTGACCCGTATCATAGACATAGAAACATAGACAATAGGTGCAGGAGTAGGCCATTCAGCCCTTCAAGCCAGCACCGCCATTCAATGTGATCATGGCTGATCATCCACAATCAGTACCCCCGTTCCTGCCTTCTCCCCATATCCCCTGATTCCGTTAGCCCAAAGAGCTAAATCTAACCCTCTCTTGAAAACATCCAGTGAATTTGCCTCCACTGCCTTCAGTGGCAGAGAATTCCACAGATTCACAACTCTCTGGGTGAAAAAGTTTTTCCTCGTCTCAGTCCCTAAATGGCCGACCCCTTATTCTTAAACTGTGTGTGACCCCTGGTTCTGGACTCCCCCAACATGGGGAACATTTTTCCTGCATCTAGCCTGTCCAATCCCTTAAGAATTTTATGCATCCCTGCAATCCATGCATATCATATAACCATATAACAATTACAGCACGGAATCAGGCCCTCTCGGCCCTTCCAGTCCGTGCCGAACATTTATTTTCCCCTAGTCCCATCTACCTGCACGCAAACCATACCCCTCCATTCCCTTCCCGTCCATATACCTATCCACTTTACTTTTAAATGTTAAAATCGATCCTGCCTCCACCACTTCTGCTGGAAGATCATTCCACACAGCCACCACTCTCTGAGTAAAGAAGTTCCCCCTCATGTTACCCCTAAACTTCTGTCCCTTGTGTCAGTCCAAAAGCCTCTGAAACCCCACCATCGTATCTGCCTCCACCCCCCCCCCCCCCCCTGCACCCCTGGCAGCGAGTTCCAGCCACCCACCACCCTCTGTGTGAAATAAAACCTGCCCCGCACCTCAATCAGGTCAAACTCCAGTCTCCAACGAGTCCTTGCAGTGAAAACTTTCTAATCCAAGCAGGAGAGACAGACACAGAGTGCTGGAGTAACTCAGCGGGTCAGGCAGCATCTGTGGAGAACATGGATAGGTGACGTTTCACAGAGTGCTGGAGTAACTCAGCGGGTCAGGCAGCATCTGTGGAGAACATGGATAGGTGACGTTTCACAGAGTGCTGGAGTAACTCAGCGGGTCAGGCAGCATCTGTGGAGAACATGGATAGGTGACGTTTCACAGAGTGCTGGAGTAACTCAGGGGTCAGGCAGCATCTGTGGAGAACATGGATAGGTGACGTTTCACAGAGTGCTGGAGTAACTCAGTGGGTCAGGCAACATCTGTGGAGAACATGGATAGGTGACGTTTCACAGAGTGCTGGAGTAACTCAGCGGGTCAGGCAGCATCTGTGGAGAACGTGGATAGGTGACGTTTCACAGAGGTTTTTGTTCGTGTCACAGTCTGAAGAAGGGTTCCAACCCGAAACGTCACCTATCCACGTTCTCCACAGATGCTGCCTGACCCGCTGAGTTACTCCAGCACTTTGTCTTTCTTTGGCATAAACCAGCACTTGCAGTTCCTTGTTTCTACATGATCCAGGCATGGTTCTGGTAAATCTCTTCTGCCGGCGTTCCAAATCTCTCGTCCTTCCGCTAACGGAGCGATCAGTGATCGAACGCGATACTCTGCACACGGGCTGAAACGATCGTGTACGGAGAAAGTACGGAAGCTGACGAGAGAGGGAGGTGAGAGGGAGGTGAGAGATGAGAGGAGTTTCAGGTAGCTGTGGTTTGGTAAAAGTATTTTTTTCAGCGAGTGGGGTGTGTCGTGCAATAGAGGGCGTGCTTCATCGCAGAGAGTTGTGGACGCAGCCCAGACCGTCACACAAACCAACCTCCCCTCCACCTCACGCTGCCTCGGCACGGCCAGCAGCATCATCACGGACCAGTCTCACCCCGGCCACTCCCTCTTCTCCCCTCTCCCATCGGGCAAGAGGTACAGAAGTGTGAAAACACACGCACACCTCCAGATTCAGGGACAGTTTCTTCCCGGCTGTTATCAGGCAACTGAACCATCCCAGCACAACCAGAGAGCGTCCTGAACTACTATCTACCTCATTGGTGACCCTCGGACTATCCTTGATCGGACTTTGCTGGCTTTACCTTGCTCTAAACGTTATTCCCTTATCCTGAGTCTGTACACTGTGGACGGCTCGATTGTAATCATGTGTTGTCTTTCCGCTGGCTGGTTAGCTCGCAACTAAAGTTCAGTCTAGTTTATAGTCATGTGTAGCGAGGTGCGGTGACAACACGTGAATAGTCCGATCGTTATCAATGAGTTGGCTAGTAGTTCCGGACTGTACCTCGCTACACGTGACTATTAACTACACGGGGGGGGGGGGGGAAAGGGCAGTGGGTCGGACATGAGCATCTTGAGGGGAAACAGACTTTGCAATTATTCACCAGGATGAAGAACAAAGAGGGACTTTTCTTTTCTCTCAGAGTTGCTTGTCAGTAAGTAGTGGTCTCCCGCAAGGTTCAACTTAAAAGAAACCTCTGCTCTCTTCACAAGTGTGGATGCCGATCGAGATTAGATTCGTTTCACTCGGAGGGAGAGTTGTTGAGTCGGCAAGATAACTGGAGACCGCGCTCTGCTGATGTTGGCAAGGCCCGAAGATGCTGAAACTGCAACTGGCTCTTGCTCTGCCCCCCCCCCCCCGCTCTGCCCCCCCCCGCTCTGCCCCCCCCCGCTCTGCCCCCCCCCGCTCTGCCCCCCCCCGCTCTGCCCCCCCCCGCTCTGCCCCCCCCCGCTCTGCCCCCCCCCGCTCTGCCCCCCCCCGCTCTGCCCCCCCCCCGCTCTGCCCCCCCCCGCTCTGCCCCCCCCCGCTCTGCCCCCCCCCGCTCTGCCCCCCCCGCTCTGCCTGCCCCCCCGCTCTGCCCCCCCCGCTCTGCCCCCCCCGCTCTGCCCCCCCCGCTCTGCCCCCCCCCGCTCTGCCCCCCCCGCTCTGCCCCCCCCGCTCTGCCCCCCCCGCTCTGCCCCCCCCCGCTCTGCCCCCCCCGCTCTGCCCCCCCCGCTCTGCCCCCCCCGCTCTGCCCCCCCGCTCTGCCCCCCCCGCTCTGCCCCCCCCGCTCTGCCCCCCCCGCTCTGCCCCCCCCGCTCTGCCCCCCCCCGCTCTGCCCCCCCCCGCTCTGCCCCCCCCGCTCTGCCCCCCCCCGCTCTGCCCCCCCCCGCTCTGCCCCCCCCGCTCTGCCCCCCCCCGCTCTGCCCCCCCCCGCTCTGCCCCCCCCCGCTCTGCCCCCCCCCGCTCTGCCCCCCCCCGCTCTGCCCCCCCCCGCTCTGCCCCCCCCGCTCTGCCCCCCCCCCGCTCTGCCCCCCCCCGCTCTGCCCCCCCCCGCTCTGCCCCCCCCGCTCTGCCCCCCCCGCTCTGCCCCCCCGCTCTGCCCCCCCCGCTCTGCCCCCCCCCGCTCTGCCCCCCCCCCGCTCTGCCCCCCCCCGCTCTGCCCCCCCCCGCTCTGCCCCCCCCCGCTCTGCCCCCCCCCCGCTCTGCCCCCCCCCGCTCTGCCCCCCCCCGCTCTGCCCCCCCCCGCTCTGCCCCCCCCCGCTCTGCCCCCCCCGCTCTGCCCCCCCCGCTCTGCCCCCCCCGCTCTGCCCCCCCCCGCTCTGCCCCCCCCCGCTCTGCCCCCCCCCGCTCTGCCCCCCCCCCGCTCTGCCCCCCCCCCGCTCTGCCCCCCCCCGCTCTGCCCCCCCCCGCTCTGCCCCCCCCCCCCTCTGCCCCCCCCCCGCTCTGCCCCCCCCCGCTCTGCCCCCCCCCGCTCTGCCCCCCCCCGCTCTGCCCCCCCCCGCTCTGCCCCCCCCCGCTCTGCCCCCCCCCCGCTCTGCCCCCCCCCGCTCTGCCCCCCCCGCTCTGCCCCCCCCGCTCTGCCCCCCCCCGCTCTGCCCCCCCCCCGCTCTGCCCCCCCCCGCTCTGCCCCCCCCCGCTCTGCCCCCCCCCGCTCTGCCCCCCCCCGCTCTGCCCCCCCCCGCTCTGCCCCCCCCCCGCTCTGCCCCCCCCCCCGCTCTGCCCCCCCCCCCCCGCTCTGCCCCCCCCCCCCGCTCTGCCCCCCCCCCCCCGCTCTGCCCCCCCCCTCCCGCTCTGCCCCCCCCTCCCGCTCTGCCCCCCCTCCCGCTCTGCCCCCCCCTCCCGCTCTGCCCCCCCCCCCGCTCTGCCCCCCCCTCCCGCTCTGCCCCCCCCTCCCGCTCTGCCCCCCCCTCCCGCTCTGCCCCCCCCTCCCGCTCTGCCCCCCCCTCCCGCTCTGCCCCCCCCTCCCGCTCTGCCCCCCCCTCCCGCTCTGCCCCCCCCCTCCCGCTCTGCCCCCCCTCCCGCTCTGCCCCCCCCTCCCGCTCTGCCCCCCCCCTCCCGCTCTGCCCCCCCCTCCCGCTCTGCCCCCCCCTCCCGCTCTGCCCCCCCCTCCCGCTCTGCCCCCCCCCTCCCGCTCTGCCCCCCCCTCCCGCTCTGCCCCCCCCTCCCGCTCTGCCCCCCCCTCCCGCTCTGCCCCCCCCTCCCGCTCTGCCCCCCCCTCCCGCTCTGCCCCCCCCTCCCGCTCTGCCCCCCCCTCCCGCTCTGCCCCCCCCCTCCCGCTCTGCCCCCCCTCCCGCTCTGCCCCCCCCTCCCGCTCTGCCCCCCCCCTCCCGCTCTGCCCCCCCCTCCCGCTCTGCCCCCCCCCTCCCGCTCTGCCCCCCCCCTCCCGCTCTGCCCCCCCCCCCTCCCGCTCTGCCCCCCCCCTCCCGCTCTGCCCCCCCCCTCCCGCTCTGCCCCCCCCCTCCCGCTCTGCCCCCCCCCTCCCGCTCTGCCCCCCCCCTCCCGCTCTGCCCCCCCCCTCCCGCTCTGCCCCCCCCCTCCCGCTCTGCCCCCCCCCTCCCGCTCTGCCCCCCCCCTCCCGCTCTGCCCCCCCCCCCGTTCTGCCCCCCCACCCCGCTCTGCCCCCCCGTTCTGCCCCCCCACCCCGCTCTGCCCCCCCGTTCTGCCCCCCCACCCCGCTCTGCCCCCCCGTTCTGCCCCCCCACCCCGCTCTGCCCCCCGTTCTGCCCCCCACCCCGCTCTGCCCCCCCGTTCTGCCCCCCCACCCCGCTCTGCCCCCCGCTCTGCCCCCCCACCCCGCTCTGCCCCCCCACCCCGCTCTGCCCCCCCACCCCGCTCTGCCCCCCCACCCCGCTCTGCCCCCCCACCCCGCTCTGCCCCCCCACCCCGCTCTGCCCCCCCCACCCCGCTCTGCCCCCCCACCCCGCTCTGCCCCCCCACCCCGCTCTGCCCCCCCACCCCGCTCTGCCCCCCCACCCCGCTCTGCCCCCCCACCCCGCTCTGCCCCCCCACCCCGCTCTGCCCCCCCACCCGCTCTGCCCCCCCCACCCCGCTCTGCCCCCCCACCCCGCTCTGCCCCCCCACCCCGCTCTGCCCCCCCACCCCGCTCTGCCCCCCCACCCCGCTCTGCCCCCCCACCCCGCTCTGCCCCCCCACCCCGCTCTGCCCCCCCACCCCGCTCTGCCCCCCCCACCCCGCTCTGCCCCCCCACCCCGCTCTGCCCCCCCCACCCTGCTCTGCCCCCCCACCCCGCTCTGCCCCCCCACCCCGCTCTGCCCCCCCACCCCGCTCTGCCCCCCCACCCCGCTCTGCCCCCCCACCCCGCTCTGCCCCCCCACCCCGCTCTGCCCCCCCACCCCGCTCTGCCCCCCACCCCGCTCTGCCCCCCCACCCCGCTCTGCCCCCCCACCCCGCTCTGCCCCCCCACCCCGCTCTGCCCCCCCACCCCGCTCTGCCCCCCCACCCCGCTCTGCCCCCCCACCCTGCTCTGCCCCCCCACCCCGCTCTGCCCCCCCACCCCGCTCTGCCCCCCCACCCCGCTCTGCCCCCCCACCCCGCTCTGCCCCCCCACCCCGCTCTGCCCCCCCACCCCGCTCTGCCCCCCCACCCCGCTCTGCCCCCCCACCCCGCTCTGCCCCCCCACCCCGCTCTGCCCCCCCACCCCGCTCTGTCCCCCACCCCGCTCTGCCCCCCCACCCCGCTCTGCCCCCCCCCCCGCTCTGCCCCCCCACCCCGCTCTGCCCCCCCACCCCGCTCTGCCCCCCCCCCCGCTCTGCCCCCCCCTCCCGCTCTGCCCCCCCCTCCCGCTCTGCCCCCCCCTCCCGCTCTGCCCCCCCCTCCCGCTCTGCCCCCCCCTCCCGCTCTGCCCCCCCCTCCCGCTCTGCCCCCCCCTCCCGCTCTGCCCCCCCCTCCCGCTCTGCCCCCCCCTCCCGCTCTGCCCCCCCCTCCCGCTCTGCCCCCCCCCCCGCTCTGCCCCCCCCCTCCCGCTCTGCCCCCCCCTCCCGCTCTGCCCCCCCCTCCCGCTCTGCCCCCCCCTCCCGCTCTGCCCCCCCTCCCGCTCTGCCCCCCCCTCCCGCTCTGCCCCCCCCTCCCGCTCTGCCCCCCCTCCCGCTCTGCCCCCCCCTCCCGCTCTGCCCCCCCCTCCCGCTCTGCCCCCCCCTCCCGCTCTGCCCCCCCCTCCCGCTCTGCCCCCCCCTCCCGCTCTGCCCCCCCTCCCGCTCTGCCCCCCCCCGCTCTGCCCCCCCCTCCCGCTCTGCCCCCCCCTCCCGCTCTGCCCCCCCCTCCCGCTCTGCCCCCCCCTCCCGCTCTGCCCCCCCCTCCCGCTCTGCCCCCCCCTCCCGCTCTGCCCCCCCCTCCCGCTCTGCCCCCCCCTCCCGCTCTGCCCCCCCCTCCCGCTCTGCCCCCCCCTCCCGCTCTGCCCCCCCCTCCCGCTCTGCCCCCCCCTCCCGCTCTGCCCCCCCCTCCCTCTCTGCCCCCCCCTCCCGCTCTGCCCCCCCCTCCCGCTCTGCCCCCCCCTCCCGCTCTGCCCCCCCCTCCCGCTCTGCCCCCCCCCTCCCGCTCTGCCCCCCCCCTCCCGCTCTGCCCCCCCCCTCCCGCTCTGCCCCCCCCCCCCGCTCTGCCCCCCCCCTCCCGCTCTGCCCCCCCCCTCCCGCTCTGCCCCCCCCCCCTCCCGCTCTGCCCCCCCCCCCACGCTCTGCCCCCCCCCTCCCGCTCTGCCCCCCCCCTCCCGCTCTGCCCCCCCCCCTCCCGCTCTGCCCCCCCCCTCCCGCTCTGCCCCCCCCCTCCCGCTCTGCCCCCCCCCCTCCCGCTCTGCCCCCCCCTCCCGCTCTGCCCCCCCCTCCCGCTCTGCCCCCCCCCTCCCGCTCTGCCCCCCCCTCCCGCTCTGCCCCCCCCTCCCGCTCTGCCCCCCCCTCCCGCTCTGCCCCCCCCTCCCGCTCTGCCCCCCCCCTCCCGCTCTGCCCCCCCCTCCCGCTCTGCCCCCCCCTCCCGCTCTGTTCCCCCCCCTCCCGCTCTGTTCCCCCCCTCCCGCTCTGTTCCCCCCCCTCCCGCTCTGTTCCCCCCCCTCCCGCTCTGTTCCCCCCCCCTCCCGCTCTGTTCCCCCCCCTCCCGCTCTGTTCCCCCCCCTCCCGCTCTGTTCCCCCCCTCCCGCTCTGCCCCCCCCTCCCGCTCTGCCCCCCCCTCCCGCTCTGTTCCCCCCCCCTCCCGCTCTGCCCCCCCTCCCGCTCTGTTCCCCCCTCCCGCTCTGCCCCCCCCTCCCGCTCTGTTCCCCCCCCCCCCCCGCTCTGTTCCCGCCCCCTGCTCTGGCCCCCCCCCCCCCCCCCCCCCCCTTGAGAGTAGAGAACCGCCCTCTGAGGCAGAGAACTCCACAGACTCACAACTCTCTGTGTGATAAAGTGTTTCCTCGTCTCCGTTCTAAATTCTAGATGGGACACGTTTGGAAGGGGGACGGGCGAAACGCAGGCAGGTGGGACGAGTGTCGGTGGGCCATGTTGGTCGGAGTGGGCAGGGGTCGGGCCGAAGGGCCTGTTTCCACCCCGTATCTCACGATGACTCTGTGACTATTAAATATTCTCTCCTTCTCTTCACAGCTCCAGAGGTCCTGGGCCCAGAGAAATACGACAAGTCCTGTGACATGTGGTCGCTGGGAGTGATCATGTACATCCTGTAAGTTCCACCCTCGCCTTCTCCACTCACGTGAACGACACCTCATGTGATAGTAGAATTAGGCCATTCGGCCCATCACGTCTACTCTGCCATCCGGCCCTTCGAGCCAGCACCGCCATTCAATGTGATTACGGCTGATCATCCACAATCAGTACCCCGTTCCTGCCTTCTCCCCATATCCCCTGACTCCGCTATCTTTAAGAGCCCTATCTAGCTCTCTCTTGAAAGTATTCCACAGACTCTCTTGAAAGAATTCCACAGACTCACAACTCTGTGAGAAAAAGTGTTTCCTAGTCTCCGTTCTAAATGGCCAACCCCTTATTCTTAAACTGTGTGGCCCTGGTTCTAGACTCCCCCAACATCGGGAACATGTTTCCTGCCTCTAGCGTGTCCAAACCCTTAACTCTTATATGCTTCAAAGAGATTCCCTCTCATCCTTCTAAACTCCAGAGTGTACAAGCCCAGCCGCTCCATTCTCTCAGCATATGACAGTCCCTCCATCCCGGGAATTAACCCTGTAAACCCACGCTGCCTCAATAGCAAGAATGTCCTTCCTCAAATTAGGGGACCAAAACTGCACACAATACTCCAGGTGTGGTCTCACTAGGGCCCTGTACAACTGCAGAAGGACCTCTTTGCTCCTATATTCGATTCCCCAATAAAGTCACCTTTGACTGTGAGACCCACCAGCACCAACCCGGTGACCAGACCCACCAGTCCAACCCGGTCACCAGCCCCACCAGCCCCAACCCAGTGACCAGCCCCACCAGCCCCAACCTGGTGACCAGACCCAAACTGGTGCCGGTCACCAGCCCCACCAGCCCCAACCCAGTGACCAGCCCCACCAGCCCCAACCTGGTGACCAGACCCAAACTGGTGACCAGACCCACCAGCCCCAACCTGGTGACCAGACCCAACCTGGTGACCAGATCCAACCCGGTGACCAGACCCACCAGCCCCAACCTGGTGACCAGACCCACCAGCCCCAACCTGGTGACCAGACCCAACCCGGTGACCAGACCCAACCCGGTGACCAGACCCACCAGCCCCAACCTGGTGACCAGACCCACCAGCCCCAACCCGGTGACCAGACCCACCAGAAGCCAATTGTCCTGCAGACCTGCGTGTGTTTGGTTCGGCTGCGTTTAGCCTGTGGACTGCGGGTTGGTTGAGCGCTGCACTGAAGTAGGCTCTCGACCCGAAACGTCGCCCATTCCTTCTCTCCAGTGACGCTGCCCGTCCCGCTGAGTTACTCCAGCACTCTGTGTTTGTCGTCGGTTTAAACCAGTGTCTGCAGTTTCTTCCTACACTGTGTGCGTGTGTGCGTGTGTGGGTGACATCCCCTCTCCCTCTTTCTGGCCCGTTCAGGTTGTGCGGATATCCCCCGTTCTACTCCAACCATGGACTGGCCATTTCCCCAGGAATGAAGCGGAGAATCCGAATGGGACAGTATGAATTCCCAAACCCGGAATGGTTGGAGGTATCGGAGGAAGGTAAGCGTGGGCCCCACAACCTCGCTCGCTTCCGGACTCGCGCAACATCACGCCGGGCTCAGCGGTGGGGCGAGTATTCGCGATTAGCGCGGGTGTCCGGGGTTACGGGGAGAAGGCAGGAGAATAAGGGGTAAGCCATTTAAAACGGAGACGAGGAAACACTTTTCCACCCAGAGAGTGGTGAGTCTGTGGAATTCTCTGCCTCAGAGGGCGGTGGAGGCCGGTTCTCTGGATATTTTCAAGAGAGAGCTAGATAGGGCTCTTAAAGATAGTGGAGTCAGGGGGATATGGGGAGAAGGCAGGAACGGGGTACTGATTGGGGATGATCAGGCATGATCACATTGAATGGCGGTGCTGGCTCGAAGGGCCGAATGGCCGCATCCTGCACCTGTTGTCTATTGTCTAATGGAATCGGGAGGGAGAGGTTGATCAGCCATGATTGAATGGCAGTGTAGACTCGATGGGCTGAATGGCCTAATTCTACGCTTATTCCTTCTGACTTTATGATGAGGGTGATCTTGTCGAGGTGTATAAAATCATGAGAGGAATAGATCGGGTAGACGCACAGAGTCTCTTGCCCAGAGCAGGTGTATCGAGGACCAGAGGACACGGGTTCAAGGTGAAGGGGACAAGATTTAATAGAACTTTTTCACACAAAGGGCGTTGTGTGTTTGGAACGAGCTGCCAGAGGAGGTAGTTGAGGCTGGGACTATCCCAACGTTTAAGAAACAGTTTGACAGGTTTCAAGAGAGAGTTAGATTTAGGTATTAGGGCTAACGGAATCAAGGGATATGGGGAGAAGGCAGGAACGGGGTTTTAGATGATCAGCCATGATCATATTGAATGGCGGTGCTGGCTCGAAGGGCCGAATGGCCTCCCCCTGCACTGATTTTTTTATGTTACATGGATAGGACAGGTTTGGAGGGGCATTGTCCAAGCGCAGGCAGGTGGGACTAGTGTAGCTGGGACATGTTGGCCGGTGTGGGCACGTTGGGCCGAAGGGCCTGTTTCCGTGCTGTATCTCTGTGTGAGAACGACACTGCCCTACTTTGACAAAAGGGAGCAACTGACAGAAAGGCGTTTTCTTGTAAATGAGGAAAACGTGTTTTTCTTTCGGCTCTGTCATGGCATTCTTACTCCACTGGTATAAATATGTCCAGGTTGTACTCGGAGAGGGACTTACTTTGTTCACCATTGTGTGGAGCAAATCTCAAATACCCTAAAACAAGCGATGTTGACCAAATTGTCAGATGCTAGAGGCAGGAAACATGTTCCCCATGTTGGGGGAGTCCAGAACCAGGGGCCACAGTTTAAGAATAAGGGGTAAGCCATTTAGAATGGAGACGAGGAAACGCTTTTTCTCACAGAGAGTGGTGAGTCTGTGGAATTCTCTGCCTCAGAGGGCGGTGGAGGCCGGTTCTCTGGATGCTTCCAAGAGAGAGTTAGATAGGGCTCTTAAAGATAGCGGAGTCAGGGGATATGGGGAGAAGGCAGGAGCGTGGTACTGATTGGGATGATCAGCCATGATCACATTGAATGGTGGTGCTGGCTCGAAGGGCCGAATGGCCTACTCCTGCACCTATTGTCTATTGTCTATTGAATGGTGGTGCTGGCTCGAAGGGCCGAATGGCCTACTCCTGCACCTATTGTCTATTGTCTATTGAATGGTGGTGCTGGCTCGAAGGGCCGAATGGCCTACTCCTGCACCTATTGTCTATTGTCTATTGAATGGTGGTGCTGGCTCGAAGGGCCGAATGGCCTACTCCTGCACCTATTGTCTATTGTCTATTGAATGGTGGTGCTGGCTCGAAGGGCCGAATGGCCTACTCCTGCACCTATTGTCTATTGAATGGTGGTGCTGGCTCGAAGGGCCGAATGGCCTACTCCTGCACCTATTGTCTATTGTCTATTGAATGGTGGTGCTGGCTCGAAGGGCCCGAATGGCCTACTCCTGCACCTATTATCTATTGTGACCCCTGGTTCTGGACTTCCCCAACATCGGGGATTTTTTTCCAGCATCTAGCCTGTCCAATCCCTTAAGAATTTTACATGTTTCCATAAGATCCCCTCTCATCCTTCTAAATTCCAGCGAATACGAGCCCAGTCGACCCATTCTTTCATCATTTTTGCCTCCGCCCCCATTGTCTATTGTCAAGTTAGGGCGGAATACTGCTCGGGTGTGTGTGTCGGAGTCCTGGGTTGCGCGAGGCGGTAAACCCGGGCGCAAGTCTAAGTCGCGTCATGTTTGTCTCTCCTCCATTTTGCAGCCAAGCAGCTGATCCGACACCTTCTGAAGACGGAGCCAACTCAGCGAATGACAATCATGGAGTTCATGAACCACCCGTGGATTAATGTACGTTCTCCCGTCAAAATGTCACTTCCATTCCCGTCCCCTCATCAACGTCTTGGTTATTGAGTCATAAGTGTGTAACAAGGGACTGCGGATGCTGGTTTAAACCCAAGGTAGACGTACAGTGCTGGAGGAACTCAGTGGGATGGGCAGCGTCTCTGGGGAGAAGGAATGGGCGACGTTTCGGGTCGAGACCCAAAACGTCGCCCATTCCTTCTCCAGAGATGCTGCCCGTCCCACTGAGTTACTTTGGGTCTAGATTGGCTAAGATTGAATGGCAGACTAGACTTGATGGGCTGAATGGCCTAATTCTACTCTTATTCCTTCTGACCTTATGATGAATACGTATGATGAATAGCTACTTCCCCACAGCCATTGGGCTATTAAACCTGGCTCGGAACTCTGAACATTAATATCCCTCCATCTGTTATTTGCACTTTATTAATTTATTAAGTCATGGGTGTATTTACGTATAGAATTGTAGTCACTGCCTCTATGCAAAGATAGATTTTCAATGTCCTGTCAGGGACACATGACAATAAACTCTTTTGACTTTGACTTTGATGAGGGGTGATCTTATAGATCATGAGGATAGACCGGGGTAGATGTACAGAGTCTCTTGCCCAGAGTAGGTTGAATCGAGGACCAGAGGACATAGGTTCAAGGTGAAGGGGAATAGATTTAATAGGAACCTGAGGGGTAACTTTTTCCACACAGGGTGGCGGGTGTAAGGAACGAGCTGCCAGAGGAGGTAGTTGAGGCTGGGACTATCCCAACGTTTAAGACACAGTTTGACAGGTTTTCAAGAGAGAGTTAGATTTAGCTCATGTGCTAACGGAATCAAGGGATATGGGGAGGAGGCAGGAACGGGGAACTGATTGTAGATGATCAGGCATGATCATATTGAATGGCGGTGCTGGCTCGAAGGGCCGAATGGCCTGCTCCTGCACCTATTTTTCCATGTTTCCATGTTACATGGATGGGACCGGTTTGGAGGGGCATGGACCAAGCGCATGAAACGTCGCCCATTCCTTCTCTCCAGAGACGCTGCCCGTCCCGCTGAGTGACTCCAGCTTTTTGCGTCTACCTAAGATCATGTGATAGCAACAGAATTAGGCCTTTCGGCCCATCAAGTCCACTCCGCCATTGAAGCTTAGAAACATAGAAGACAGGTGCAGGAGTAGGCCAATCGGCCCTTCGAGCCAGCACCGCCATCCAATATGATCGTGGCTGATCATCCACAATCAGTACCCCGTTCCTGCCTTCTCCCCATATCCATTCATTCCGTTAGAGCTGTATCTAACTCTTTTGAATATACCCAGTGAATAGCTGATCTATCTTTCTCTCTCCTAACCCCATTCTCCTACCTTCTCCCCGTAACCCCTGACACCCGTACTAACCCACAAATCTGTCTCTCTCTGCCTTAAAAATATCTGAAAAGGTCTGAAGAAGGGTTTCGGCCCGAAACGTTGCCTATTTCCTTCGCTCCATGGATGCTGCCTCACTCGCTGAGTTTCTCCAGCATTTTTGTATCTACCTTAAAAAATATCCACTGACTTGGCCTCCACAGCCATCTGTGGCAAAGAATTCCAGAGATTCACCGCCCTCTGGCTAAAGATACAGCGTGTTTTGCCCACAGCGGCCAACATGTCCCAGCTACACTTGTCCCACCTGCCCGCGTTTGGTCCACATCCCTGTAAACCTGTCCTATCCATGTACCTGTTTAAATGTTTCTTAAACGTTGGGATAGTCCCAGCCTCAACTACCTCGTTCCATACACCCACCACCCTTTTGTGTGGGAAAAGTTACCCCATCGGGTCCCTATTAAATCTTTTCCCCTTTGCCTTAAAGCCGTGTCCTCTGGTCCTCGATTCCCCTACTCTGGGCTAGAGACTCTGTGCGTCTGTCTGTCTACCCGATCTATTCCTCTGGTGATTTTGTTGGTGTTGGTTTTCCTGGATTAACTCGTGGTGTTTCTGTCCTTCAGCAGTCGATGCAAGTTCCACAGACGCCTCTTCACACCAGCAGAGTCCTCAAGGAAGAGAAAGACTTGTGGGAAGAAGTGAAGGTAAGGTGGATTTTCCCAAAGTCGGAATATCGTGCTGGAAGCAGTCGTCATACGTTCGTCGGTGATAGAATTAAGCTAAGTCGATTCTGCACTTCCGTCATGGCTGAGCGATCTCTCTTGCTCCTGACCCCCCCCCCCCTTGTCCTGCCTTCTCCCCATAACCCCTGACACCCGAAGGTGGACAAAAGTGCTGGAGAAACTCAGCGGGTGCAGCAGCATCTATGGAGCGAAGGAAATGGGCGACGTTTCGGGCCGAACCCTGAAGGAAATAGGCAATGTTTCAGGCCAAAACCTGATGGAAATAGGCAACGTTGCCTATCTCCTTCGCTCCTTAAATGCTGCTGCACCCGCTGAGTTCCTCCAGCACTTTTGTCCACCATCGATTTTCCAGCATCTGCAGTTCCTTCTTAAACCCCTGACGCCCGTACTGATCAAGAATCTATCTATCTTCGCCTCATAAATATCCGTCAACTTGTCCTCCGCACCCGTCTGCGCCAATGAAATCCGCAGATTCACCGCCCTCTGGCTAATGAGATTCCTCCTCGTCTTCCGAAAGGGACGTCCTGGACTCTCCCACTAGTGGAAACATCCTCTCCACGTCCACTCTATCCAGGCCTTTCACTATTGGGTTAAGTTTCAATGAGGAACCCCACTCGTCCTTCGAATCTCCAGCGAGTACAGGCCCAGTGCCGACAGATAAAGCGAAAGTCGGAGATATCTCTCTGGGTTCAACGAAAACTCCTCTGTTAGAATCTTCCAATGACCGACCCTTTCAACTCTCCTTGAGAACAAGTGGATGAAAAATATCCATCATTCACAATGCAGAAACAAGGCTGGTTTACCGAGGAAAGGCTGGAGTGACACAGCGGGTCAGGCAGCAGCTGACCCAACGAGTTACTCCGGCACTTTAATCTTTTTGCTGACGATTTCAGCATCTGCGGTTCCTTGTGCCAAAATCCGCCGCCTTCACCACCACCCCATCCACCCACAACGCCATCAGAACATAGAAGATAGTGCAGGCTCGAAGGGCCAAATGGCCTCCTCCTCCACCAATTTTCTATGTAACGCGGAACCGTACAGCACAGGAACTGGCCCTTCGGCCCACAATGTCCGTGCCGCGTTAAACTCATCCCCTCTGCCTGCACGTGACCCGTGTCCCTCCATTCCCTGCATGTCCACGGGCCTGTCCAAAAGCCCACTGTCGTGGCCGCCTCCACCCCCCCCCCCCCCCCCCCCCCCCCCGGCGGCGCGTTCCAGGCCCCCACCACCCTCGGTGTGAAGCATTTGCCCCGCACATCTCCTTTAAACTTCCCCCCTCTCACCCTAAAGCTGCGCCCTCTAGTCTTGGACATCTCCACCCTGGGGAAAAGGTCCTGACTGTCTACCCTATCCAAGCCTGTCATAATGTGACATGCGTCTGTCAGACGGCCACGTTCACCTGTTGTGTCGTGCTGCTGCAAGTAACGATGTCGTCGTTCCTGTTTTGGGCGTTGAGGTTTAGTTTGGAGATACAGCGTGGAAACAGGCCCTTCGGCCCAACGAGTCCGTGCTAACCAGCGTTCCCCCCCGCACACTGACACTGCCCCACACACGAACACACACGCGCGGGCACACGCGCGGACACACACGCACACGTGCGGACGCACACGCACAGGTGCGGATGCACACGCGCGGACACACACGCACACGCGCGGACACGCACACGCGCGGACACACACGCACACGCGCGGACACACACGCACACGCGCGGACACACACGCACACGCGCGGACACACACCACACGCGCGGACAACCACCACACGCGCGGACAACCACCACACGCGCGGACAACCACCACACGCGCGGACAAACACGCACGGACACGCACGCACACGCACGCGGACACACACGCACACGCACGCGGACACACACGCACACGTGCGGACACGCACAGGCGGACACACGCACATGCGCGGACAAACACGCACATGCGCGGACAAACACGCACACGCGCGGACAAACACGCACACGCGCGGACACATACGCACACGCGCGGACACACACGCGCGGACACACACGCACATGCGCGGACGCACACGCGCGGACGCACACGCACACGCGGACGCACACGCGCGGACACACAAGCACACGCACACGCGCGGACACACGCACACGCGCGGACAAACACGCACACGCGCGGACACACACGCGCGGACGCACACGCACACGCGTGGACGCACACACGCACGGACACATACACAGACACATACGCGCGGACACACGCACGGACACACACACGCACGGACACACACGCGCACGGACACACACGCGCACGGACACACACACGCACGGACACCCACACACGGACACCAACACACGCACACTAGGGACAATTTACAATTTTTACCGAAGCCAATTATCCTACATACCTGTACGAGTGTGGGAGGAAACCAGAGCACCCGGAGAAAACCCACGCAGGTCACGGGGAGAACGTGCAAACTCCGTACAGACAGCACCCGTAGTCAGGATGGAACCCGGGTCCCTGGCGCTGTGAGGCAGCAGCTCTACCCGCTGCGCCACCGTGCAGCCCCTGGCCCCGACGATCCAAGTCTGTAGCTACTCCCGCCTGTAATCCTGGCAGCGTTCGGGGAAGTGTTGACTTCCACTTGATACCATTGGGCCGTCACGGTAACGCAGCGGGTTCGATCCCAACTACGGGCGCTGTCTGTATGGAGTTTGCACGTCCTCCCCTTCACCTGTGCGGCTTTTCACCGAGATCTTCGGTTTCCTCCCACACTCCAATGACGTGCAGATCTGTAGGTTAATTGGCTTGGTGTGAATTTAAAATTGTCCCCAGTGTGTGTGGGCTAGTGTTAGTGTGCGGGGATCGCTGGTCGGCGCGGACTCAAGTTTTTTAGAGAGAGTTAGATGTTTTCAAGAGAGAGTTAGATTTAGTTCTTAGGGCTAACGGAATCAAGGGATATTGGGAGAAGGCAGGAACGGGGTACTGATTGTGGATGATCAGCCATGATCACATTGGATGGCGGTGCCGGCTCGAAGGGCCGAATGGCCTCCTCCTGCACCTATCGTCTATGTTTCGATGACTCGGTGGGCTGTTACCGTGCTATATCTCTAAACTAAACTGACGGTGTGTTCTCTGTCGACAGGAGGAGATGACCAGTGCCTTGGCCACCATGAGGGTCGACTATGAACAAATTAAAATCAAAAAAATAGAGGAGTCTTGCAACCCGCTGCTGATCAAACGGAGGAAGAAGGGTCTGATTGCACCGACTGCAGCCGGCCACTGAGACCCAGCCCCACACACGCACACGGACACGCACGCACGCGCACTCACACACACACGCACACCAGCACACACGGACACACACACACGCGCGTGCGTGTGGCGGGGGCAGGGGGCTGCGATTTTTAGAGAAGTCTTTTTAAATGTTGCATGAAATTGACAAATGTTTAATCAGTGGGTTTTTTTGGATTTTATTTTTGAATAATCTCTCTCTTTCCCCCCCTCTCCCTCCTGTCTCTTCCCCCCCCCGTCTCTTTCCCCCCGTCTCTTCCCCCCCCCGTCTCTTCCCCCCCCGTCTCTTCCCCCCCCCCGTCTCTTCCCCCCCCCCGTCTCTTCCCCCCCCCGTCTCTTCCCCCCCCCCCCCGTCTCTCCCCCCCCCCCCCCCCCGGAGGGGAACAATGTGCCGTGAGACTCAGCGTTTACCAGGGTGAGGGGGGGACGGGGACGGGGGTCTTTACACCGAAGCATCCACGGACAGTCGGTGTGGGTGTGTTTGGGGTCGGACTCAACCGGGGACTCGTGTGACAAACTAGTTTGCTCTTGGGACTGAATCTTGTTATTTTTATTGTTCGTTGTGAAGTCTAGTTGAGACAAATTTCCTTTTAGTATCTTTTAGTTTTTACAATTCGTCCCCCTCAAT
Source organism: Raja brachyura (assembly GCA_963514005.1). Next base: position 1,474,739 of record OY740804.1, on the reverse strand, counting down.
GCTGCCTGCGAGGAATTTAAACGCCCCCTAGTTCCGCGGGATTGACAGTTTGTGCTTTTAAGCGGGGGTGGCGGTCACTGTGTCTCGACTTTTTAAAGATGCCGGTAGCTATTTTTCAAAGGCCTGTATCGTTATATTTTCTATGAACATGAGCACTCATTGAAAGCCATGCGACTGATGCCAGCGCCACAGGGCGGGAGAGGCCCCGCAGTATTCCCTCCTCAAATTCAGATATTCTGGAATGTATTTTTCTGACAAGGAAACAGAATGTGACGTGCGTGTGCATGTGTGCGTGCGTGTGGTTGTGTGAGCAGGAACACTGTGGGTCCCATGCACACTACTGCTTCACCTCCCCATGGTACAAGTCGGGTGAAACTCCACGGATGTCACGAGCTATGCAACCTTTGGCCACCTCTCCTGTTAATATCCGACGGGTATCTCACTATCCCCCTCTCTCAGCAGCGACCAACGGGTCTGCGCCGACCAGCGACCCCCCCCCCCCCACACTAGCACCGTCCCACACACACACACACACACACACACACACACACACACACACACACACACACACACACACACACACACACACGCACGCACAACAATTTACAATTTATACCTAGCCGATTAACCTGTACGTCTATAGAGTGTGGGGGGGAACCGGAGCACCCAGAGAAAACCCACGCAGGTCACAGGGAGAACGTGCAAACTCCGTACAGACAGCGCCCGTAGTCAGGAGGGAACCCGGGTCTCTGGCGCAGCAGCTCTACCCGCTGCGCCACCGTGCCAAACCCCGGTCACCCCTGTGACCTCTGGCATTCCAGGGACAATGACCCAGTTCTGGCCAAGTCCAACCTGTCACCCCTGTGGCTAATTCTCTCCACGTTGCCATTGGCCTAATGTGACCCCGCGGTAGTTGGGCTGGGCAGCCTAGTGTGAGAGTGATGTCCACCATGGTGTCTATCCCTGGCCTGGCCTGGCCGGTGCGGTCAGCAATGCCCTCCCTCTGTGCCAACTCTCACCCACCGGTCAGCGACGGCAGCCTTGGCCCCGACAGACCACCCTTCAATCTCACCATGATTCTTCATTCTTATGGGATTGGACCGGCTAGGTGCAGGGAAAATGGTCCCCATGTTGGGGGAAGAGTCCAGAACCAGGGGTCACACACAGTTTAAGGATAAGGGGTCAGCCGTTTAGGACAGAGATCATCAAGTCTACTCCGCCTTTCAGTCTTGGCTGACTTATCCTCCCCCCCTCTCTCTCTCTCTCAACCCCACCCCTGCCTTCTCCCCGTAACCCCCGACTCCCGTCCTAATCAGAAACCTCTTGTCTCTACGTGCCGTTCCTATTGACTGTGTCGTACAACTGAGTCTGTCGGAAAGATGAGCCCAGGCCTTTTGGCTAAAGAAGGAACTGCAGATGCTGGAAAAATCGAAGGTGGACAAAACATGGTGGAGAAACTCAGCGGGTGCGGCAGCGTCTGTGGAGCGAAGGAATAGGTGACGTTTCGGGACGAAACCCTTCCGGGAAATAGGCGATGTTTTGGAACGAAACCCAGAAGGAAATAGGCAACCAGAAGGGTTTCGGCCCGAAACGTCACCTATTTCCTTCGCTCCACAGATGCTGCCGCACCCGCTGAGTTTCTCCAGCACTTTTGTCCACCTTCAGCCCTTTTTCTGAAATCCTTTGCATTTTTAGCATGTTTAATCCTGTGGGTGGAATACTCATCCTAGTGAATTAACCGTATGGGGGGTGGGGGGGGAATGTCCTTCAGCTCGATGCATTTTTGAGATAGCCAGCCGAGTAGTCGGGTTTTTTTTTTAAAAACAGACTTTGTGCTTTTCAAGAGAAAGGGAAATTCTGTTTGCGTTGGCCGTGTTTTCTGAGCTGTTGGAACCGCAAGATGCGGCAGATGCTGAAATCCCGGAGCGAGGAGAGAAAAAAAAAAACCCAAACTGCTGGAGGAACTCAGCGGGTCAGGCAGCGTCTCGATGCAGAGCCTCGACCCGAGACGTCAGCCTTCCTCCGGCCTCCGCAGATGCTGCCTGACCCGCTGAGCAATTTGTTTTTTCTCTCTCTCCCTCTCTCCCCCTCTCCCCCTCTCCCCCTCTCCCCCTCTCCCCCTCTCCCCCTCTCCCCCTCTCCCCCTCTCCCCCTCTCCCCCTCTCCCCCTCTCCCCCTCTCCCCCTCTCCCCCTCTCCCCCTCTCCCCCTCTCCCCCTCTCCCCCTCTCCCCCTCTCCCCCTCTCCCCCTCTCCCCCTCTCCCCCTCTCCCCCTCTCTCCCTCTCCCTCCCCCTCCCCCTCCCCCTCCCCCTCCCCCTCTCCCCCTCTCCCCCTCTCCCCCTCTCCCCCTCTCCCTCTCCCTCCCCCTCTCCCCCTCTCCCCCTCTCCCCCTCTCCCCCTCTCCCCCTCTCCCCCTCTCTCCCTCTCTCCCCCTCTCCCTCTCCCCTTCTCTCTCTCTCCCTCTCTCTCTCCCTCTCCCCCTCTCCCTCTCCCCCTCTCCCTCCAGTATTGTCTTGGCCAGACACCAGGAACTGCAGATGCTGGAATATTGAACGAAAACACACAGAGTGCTGGAAGATCTCGGCGGGTCAGGCAGCATCTGCGGAGGGAGTGGACAGGTAGAGTTTTGGGTGAGGAATGGGCGCAGTCCGTGTTCTCCGGAGATGCTGCCTGACCCGCTGAGTTCCTCCAGCACTTTGTTATTGTCTCTGCTGCTTCAGTTCTGTATTGCCAGCCGCCTTGTTCGTGTATCTCGGGCCCGGGGCCCGGTTATAGGGCAACAGTTTCAGTAAAATCGTTTGATCGGAAGAATAAGTCAGTGTTTAGAAACACTCTTACCTGGTGGCCGCACGGAAGGAGGCCGTTCGGCCCATCAGGTTGATGCTGGCCCCCCCCCCCCTTATTCTTTTCCCTCCTGTCGTGACGGGGTCATTTACAGAGGGGCGCGACTTTGGGAGTGTGGGGGGAAGCCAGAGCGCCCAGAGCTAACCCACGCAGGTCACGGGGAGTACGTGCAAACTCCGCACAGGCAGCACCCGTGGTCGGGATTGAACCCGGGTCTCTGGCGCTGTGAGGCAGCAGCTCTACCCGCTGCATCGCCACCGAGTGGTGTCGGAGGTGGGGAGGTGCATCTTGCACTTAATCAAACCCCAACTGGCCAATATAGATTCATCACTCACCTGTGTCCAAGGTTCACCTGTGCAGTTTTAAACCACATAGAAATATGCAAACAATATTCTGTGTGTTAATATTAGCTTTAATGAAAAACGACTATTTGTAACAATGTAATTATTAGGCTAGCATCTGAAATGAATAGTTATCAATACCTGGTTGAGAAGATTGATCAGGAGGTTGCAGCATTATTTTTGTACAAAATGGAAATAGGATTTAGGGACCTCACCTTTAGATGCTTTCAAGAGAGAGCTAGATAGGGCTCTGAAAGATAGCGGAGTCGGGGGATGCGGGGAGAAGACAGGCACGGGTTATTTGGGGATGATCAGCCATGATCGCATTGAATGGCGGTGCTGGCTCAAAGGGCCGAATGGCCTACTCCTGCACCTATTCTCTATTGCAATCGCTGCTCTTCCTCACGGCCGCATGCAAGTCACGCGTGTTCATCCGCACCCGTGCTTGGAACCAGGCACTGGGTTTAGTTTAATATGGTCACGTGTAGCGAGGTGCGGTGAAAAGCCTATTTGTTGCGTGCTAACCAGTCAGCGGAAAGACTGGACGCGATGACAGTGGAGCCGTCCACAGTGTCCAGATGAGGGCGTTGGTGTCGGAGTGGAGATGTAAGTGTGTGGAGCGACTGTAACTCGTGATTGGGGGTCTGTTTCTGTGGCTAGCGCGCAAACACTCGCCTGGGCTGTCCACTATCCTGGTAGCGTCCGAGCTTCCTCGTGGTGGAGAGCGTCACCTTGTTGACCGACTGACCGGTCATCAGAGGCTGCGGAGTTTTCACCGTGTCGCACTGCGTCTGGCCCGTGACGTGACCGGTGGAGTGGTCAATGGGGTGGCCGGTGGAGTGGTCAATGTGGTGACCGGTGGAGTGGCCGGCAGGGCCCTCGGCCTTGTACCACAAATCTCGGACAAGTGTGACCTTCTGTAACTGAGAACAGAGGCTTTATGGTGGGAAGTCCCAGCTACAAACCAGCGGTGGGCTTGTAGTGGAATGTATTCACAGTGTGGGGGGGGGGGGGACTGGGCAAAACGCAAAACACCTTGGGCAGACCCAGTCCATCAATGGGCTTCATGGTAAAGGGCTCAGTTACAGATGGTCACCTTCCTCCCCGTCATCATCGGGACCTCCCATCCCTTCAACCCCCCACCCTCCCAATCCCCCCACTCCTCCCTGATGTCTCCGCTCTTCCACTACAGATGTTTTGCCGGTCTCTACATGTAAATACTCCACCACTGTCAGGCAGACATAGAAACATAGAAAATAGGTGCAGGAGTACGGCTCGAAGATCCGAGTGGCCAACTCCTGCACCTATTTTCTATGTTTCTATGTCCACTGTGTGTCTGGGAGCTCCGTCTGGCCGATGGACCTCCCCACTTCCCGGGGTGTTGCCCGTGTGAAATGCCCTGGTGTGGCCAGTGTCCAGTGGGTGCGTGTCCAGTGGTCATGAGTCCAGTGTCCAGTGGGTGCATGTCCAGTGGGCCGTGGGTGCATGTCCAGTGGGCAGTGGGTGCGTATCCAGTGTCCAGTGGGCCGTGGATGCATGTCCAGTGTCCAGTGGGCGTGTGTCCAGTGTCCAGTGGGCGCATGTCCAGTGGGCACGTGTCCAGTGTCCAGTGGGCAGTGGGCACGTGGGCAGTGGGCGCGTGTCCGGGCTAGGTGTTCACTCTGGCCCACGTGGGTGGACACGGTCAACATTGGGAGCGAGCTCTGGGCCGTGACTGGGCGTGAGCGGAGATTCGCGGCCAGCTCTGTGTGATGTCCACAATGTCCGCTGGTCTTGTCTGTGTGAAATGTCTGCCGTGGATATTCCACACACTCACACATCTCACACAAGGTGCGATCGAGCTCTGCGTCTCGGGTTTGTGTCGACGGGGTGATTCAGCGACTGCTGCATTGTAATCAAAGACTCCATTTTCAGCAATTAAAAAATTATATTTATTCAAATCTGCTGCATCTTTTGTCTTTTGTCGATCGCCGTGTGAGAACGTCTGGCACGTTCCGACGCCTCCGATCCCGCGGCTATTCCGTAACCAGGGGTCAACGCCCAATATATTACACAGCCTCTCGCATATTTCCCAATTCACCCAGAGCCCTCCCTTAGACCGACACAACATGCTGGAGGAACTCAGCGGGCCAGGCAGCATCTTTACTTAACGTTAGAAATACTGCGCAGAAACAGGCCCTTCAGCCCACCGAGTCCGTGCCGACCCCGGACACCAGCATTGTTATTAACACATTAACACCAAATAACCATGTGATAATAAATATATGAATTGATGAGTCTGTCCATATTGGTGGAAATGTCTCGATAACAATCAGCACGGGAGCACCTCAGGGCTGCGTGCTCAGCCCCCTGCTGTACTCACTCTATACTCATGACTGCGTAGCCGGTCATAGCGCGAACTCCATCATCAGGTTCGCTGACGACACCACTGTTGTGGGACGTATCACTGATGGGGACGAGTCCGAGTATAGAAGAGAGATCGAGCGACTGTCCATATGGTGCCAGCACAATAACCTGGCCCTCAACACCAGCAAAACCAAGGAACTGATTGTGGACTTTGGAAGGAGTAGGATGGGGACCCACAGTCCTGTTTATATCAACGGGTCGATGGTTGAAAGGGTCAAGAGCTTCAAATTCCTGGGCGTGCACATCTGTGAAGATCTTTCCTGGTCCGAGAACACAGATGCAATTATTAAGAAAGCTCATCAGCGCCTCTACTTCCTGAGAAGATTACGGAGAGTTGGTCTGTCAAGGAGGACTCTCTCTAACTTCTACAGGTGCACAGTAGAGAGCTTGCTGACTGGTTGCATCGTGGCTTGGTTCGGCAACTTGAGTGCCCTGGAGAGGAAAAGACTCCAAAAAGTAGTAAACACTGCCCAGTCCATCATCGGCTCTGACCTTCCTTCCATCGAGGGGATTTATCACAGTCGCTGCCTCAAAAAGGCTGGCAGCATCATCAAGGACCCACACCACCCTGCCCACACACTCATCTCCCTGCTACCTTCAGGTAGAAGGTACAGGAGCCTGAAGACTGCAACGACCAGGTTCAGGAATAGCTACTTCCCCACAGCCATCAGGCTATTAAACCTGGCTCGGACAAAACTCTCAACATTAATATCCCTCCATCTGTTATTTGCACTTTATTAGTTTATTTATTCATGTGTGTATTTACATATATAATGGTCCATGGACACACTGATCTGTTTTGTAGTCCTATCCCCCTTTGTTAAATCCCTCCCCACCTATGTTCAAGACACCTCAGACACTCTCTGTCGGCTCCGCACATTCCATTCCCCAGGCCCCCATCCTCTCATCTTCACCATGGACGTCCAGTCACTCTACACCTCCATCCCCCACCAGGATGGTCTCAAAGCCCTCCGGTTCTTCCTCGACCAGAGGAGCAACCCATACCCGTCCACTGACACCCTCCTCCGCCTAGCGGAGTTGGTCCTTACCCTCAATAACTTCTCTTTTGACTCATTTCCTCCAAACACAAGGCGTAGCTATGGGCACACGCATGGGCCCCAGCTACGCCTGCCTCTTTGTCGGGCACGTCGAACAATCCTTGTTCTCGGCGTACCAGGGCCCCACCCCCGACCTCTACCTCCGTTACATTGACGACTGCTTTGGTGTCACCTCCTGCACCCACACACAACTGACTGACCTCATCCATTTCACCACCAACTTCCATCCGGCACACAAATACACTTGGACCATTTCCTACATTTCCCTACCATTCCTTGACCTCACCATCTCTATTGCAGGTGATACACTCCTGACTGACATCCACTACAAACCGACTCCCACAGCTACCTGGACTACTCTTCCTCCCACCCTGCTTCCTGTAAGGACTCCATCCCCTATTTCCAATTCCTCCGTCTACGCCGCATCTGCTCCCAGGATGAGGTGTTCCACAAATGTCCTCGTTCTTCAGAGAACGGGGTTTCCCCTCCCCCACTATAAATGAGGCTCGCACCAGGGTCTCCTCCATGCCCCACAACACTGCCCTCTCTCCCCATTCCCCCACTCACAACAAGGGCCGAGTCCCCCTGGTCCTCACCTTTCACCCCACCAGCCAGCGCATACAACAGATAGTCCTCCGCCAGTTTCGCCACCTCCAACGTGACCCCTCCACTCGCCGCATCTTCCCATCTCCCCCCCTGTCTGCCTTCCGCAAAGACCGCTCCCTCCGCAACTCCCTTGTCAATTCTTCCCTTCCCTCCCGCTCCACTCCTTCCCCGGGCACTTTCCCTTGCAACCGCAAGAGATGCTACACTTGTCCCTTCACCTCCCCCCTCCACTCCTTTCAGGGACCCAAGCAGTCCTTCCAGGTCCGACAGAGGTTCACCTGCACCTCCTCCAACCTCATCTACTGCATCCGTTGCTCCAGATGCCAGCTGATCTACATCGGTGAGACCAAGCGGAGGCTGGGCGATCGTTTCGCCGAACACCTCCGCTCGGTCCGCAATAACCAACCTGACCTCCCGGTGGCTCAGCACTTCAACTCCCCCTCCCATTCCGTATCCGACCTCTCGGTCCTGGGCCTCCTCCACGGCCAGAGTGAGCAACTCCGCAAGTTGGAGGAACAGCACCTCATATTCCGCTTGGGGAGTCTGCATCCTCTGGGCTTGAACATTGAATTCTCTCAATTCTGTTAACCCTTGCTGTCTCCTCCCCTTCCCACCTCTCCCTCAGCCCTCGGGCTCCTCCTTTTTCCTTTCTTCCCCCCGCCCCACCCCCCATCAGTCTGAAGAAGGGTCTGGACCCGAAACATCGCCTATCTCCTTCGCTCCATAGATGCTGCTGCACCCGCTGAGTTTCTCCAGCATTTTGTGTTCCCGTCCATGTTCTTTGTGCTGAAGCAAAGCAGGAATGTCATTGTCCAGTCTTTGAGTTTAGTTTAGAGATATGGCACGGAAACGGTTCTGGAAACCTGCATCTGCAGTTCCAACGCACAAACCTACGCCAACTTGCCCGTGATTCCCCAGCCTGCATTTAGACCATCTTTCCCCCACATACACATCCTGTAGCAGTAAATCCTGCATCAACTCACCACCATAACATCACTTCTCAGCCTTCTGCCCTCCTAGACCCAGCCTGCCCCAACCTCTCCCGGTAGCTCAGACCCCTCGAGTCCTGGCAACACCCTCGTAAATCTCCCCAGCTTGACCACATAGCAGGGTGACCAGAACTGAACGCAATGCTCCATCCAGATGTGGCCTCACCAACATAGAAACATAGAAAAATAGGTGCAGGAGTAGGCCATTCGGCCCTTTGAGCCTGCACCGCCATTCAATGGGAATGTACCGTCCCAACTCCTATACTCAGTACCCTGGCTGATGAAGGCCAATGTACTGATGAGTGGGCTTGCACAGAAGGATGAGAGGGGATCTCATTGAAACATATAAGATTATTAAGGGCTTGGACACGCTAGAGGCAGAAAACGTGTTCCCGATGTTGGGGGAGTCCAGAACCAGGGGCCACAGTTTAAGAATAAGGGGTAAGCCATTTAGAACGGAGACGAGGAAACACTTTTTCTCACAGAGAGTGGCGAGTCTGTGGAATTCTCTGCCTCAGAGGGCGGTGGAGGCCGGTTCTCTGGATGCTTCCAAGAGAGAGCTAGATAGGGCTCTTAAAAATAGTGGAGTCAGGGGATATGGGGAGAAGGCTGGAACGGGGAACTGATTGTGGATGATCAGCCATGATCACATTGAATGGCGGTGCTGGCTCGAAGGGCCGAATGGCCTACTCCTGCACCTGTTGTCTATTGAAAATGGCCTTCACTGTCCTGACTGGCAGTGACACCACACTCATGCATCTGTGTACCTTTAGTAGAGAGAGGTTTTTAATCTATTGATTAATCTCTACATCTTCGTGACATTAAAATGCCGGTTCGTGCACTTTGGTCTCAATGGAACAAATTAACATTGAGTTGCTGTCACAGTTTATAGAATATAGACCAGTACAACACAGGAGCAGGCCCTTCGGCCCACAATGTCGGTGCCGAACATGATGTCTAGACCAACTCTTATCTGCCTGCACGTGATCCGTATCCCTCCATTCCCTGCATATCCATGTGTCTATTTTCTAAAACCCCACCATCGTACCTGCCTCCACCCCCCCCTCCCCCCCCACCACTGGCAGCGTGTTCCAGGCCCCCACCACCCTCTGTGTAAAATCTTTAAATTTTTCCCCTCTAACGTCAAACCTACAGTGCGGCACGGTGGCGCAGCGGGTAGAGCTGCTGCCTCACAGCGCCAGAGACCCGGGTTCGATCCTGACTACGGGTGCTGCCTGTACGGAGTTTGCACGTTCTCCCCCTGGGACCATGTGGGTTTTCTCCAGGTGCTCCGGTTTCCCCCCACACTCCAGAGAGCGTGTGTTTGCAGGTGAGCAATGACCTAGAAAATTGTAAAAATTGGTGAATTGTAAATGGTCCCTAGTGTGTGTAGGGGTAGTGTTAGTGTGCGGGGATCGCTGGTCGGCACGGACCCGATGGGCCGAAGGGCCTGTTTCTGTGCTGTATCTCTAAACTAGACTGAAGTGAACCCTCTAGTCTTTGGCGATGTCTGTGTGACAGGAAATAAAAGCTGTCCCCGTGCATGCATGTTGGGGGGTTCAGTGGTGTTTGTGGCACAAGTGAAGCACCACTGACAAAGACCTCATCTACACAATGATAGCAAGTACAGAGGTGTGGAAACAGGCCCTTCGGCCCAACTTGCCCATACTGGCCGACACGTCCCACCTACACTAGTCCCACCTGCCCGCGTTTGGTCCATATACCTCCAAACCTGTCCTATCCATGTACCTGTCTAACGGTTTCTTAAACGTTGCGATAGTCCCAGCCTCAACTACCTCCTCTGGCAGCTCGTTCCACGCACCCACCACCCGCTGTGTGAAAATTGTCCATTGTGTGTGTGGGCTGGTGTTGGCGTTTGGGGGTCGCTGGTCGGTGCGTGCGTCACGTTCTGGGCTGCGCGGCTGGGAAGCTGCCGGTGGTTCTGGGCTGCTGCGGGTGAGGTAGGACTTGGGCTAGAACTCTCTCTCTCTCTCTCTCGCGAGAGTTCCAGAAACTCACGGGTGCAGATGTTTCACCCCTCAGGAACGGACACGAACAGCTGGAGTAGAAACATGGCAGCACAGAAACATAGAGACATCGAGACGTATAAAATAGGTGCAGGAGTAGGCCATTCGGCCCATCGAGCCTGCACCGACATTCAATATGATCATGGCTGATCATCCAACTCAGTATCCTGTACCTGCCTTCTCTCCATAGCCTCTGATTCCTTTAGCCACAAGGGCCACATCTAACTCCCTCTTAAATATAGCCAATGAACTGGCCTCAACTACCCTCTGTGGCAGAGAGTTCCAGAGACCCACCACTCTCTGTGTGAAAAAAGTCCTTCTCATCTCGGTCCTAAAGGATTTCCCCCTTATCCTTAAGCTGTGACCCCTTGTCCTGGACCTCCCCAACATCGGGAACAATCTTCCTGCATCTAGCCTGTCCAACCCCTTAAGACAGGCTAGATGATAATGGCTGATCATCCAAAATCAGTAGATAGATGCAAAAAGCTGGTGTAACTCAGCGGGACAGGCAGCAATGGATGTTCCAGTAACCCGTTCCTGTTTTCTCCCCATATCCCTTGATCCCTGGGGAAACTGCTAGAGTCAGTTATTAAAGATGGGATAGCAGCGCATTTGGAAAGTGGTGAAATCATTGGACAAAGTCAGCATGGATTTACGAAAGGTAAATCATGTCTGACGAATCTGATAGAATTTTTTGAGGATGTAACTAGTAGAGTGGATAAGGGAGAACCAGTGGATGTGTTATATCTAGACTTTCAGAAGGCTTTCGACAAGGTCCCGCATAAGAGATTAGCATACAAACTTAAAGCACACGGTATTGGCGGTCCAGTATTGATGTGGATAGAGAACTGGCTAGCAGACAGGAGGCAAAGGGTAGGAGTAAACGGGTCCTTTTCAGAATGGCAGGCAGTGACTAGTGGGGTGCCGCAAGGCTCAGTGCTGGGACCCCAGCTATTTACAATATATATTAATGATTTGGACGAGGGAATTCAATGCAACATCTCCAAATTTGCAGATGATACCAAGCTGGGGGGTATAGTTAGGTGTGAGGAGGATGCTTGGAGGCTGCAGGGTGATTTGGATAGGCTGAGTGAATGGGCAGATGCATGGCAGATGCAGTATAATGTGGATAAATGTGAGGTTATCCACTTTGGTGGCAAAAACATGAGGGTAGACTATTATCTGAATGGTGGCAGATTAGGAAAGGGGGAGATGCAACGAGACCTGGGTGTCATGGTACACCAGTCATTGAAAGTAGGCATGCAGGTGCAGCAGGCAGTGAAGAAAGCAAATGGTATGTTAGCATTCATAGCGAAAGGATTTGAGTATAGGAGCAGGGAGGTTCTACTGCAGTTGTACAGGGTTTTGGTGAGGCCACACCTGGAGTATTGCGTACAGTTTTTGTCTCCAAATCTGAGGAAAGACATCCTTGCCATAGAGGGGGTACAGAGAAGATTCACCAGACTGATTCCTGGGATGTCAGGACTTTCATATGAGGAAAGATTGGATAGACTCGGCTTGTACTCGCTGGAATTTAGAAGATTGAGGGGGGATCTTATAGAAACTTATAAAATTCTTAAGGGGTTGGACAAGCTAGATGCTGGAAGATTGTTCCCGATGTTGGGGGAGTCCAGAACAAGGGGTCACAGTCTAAGGATAAGGGGGAATTCCTTTAGGACCAAAATGAGGAAAACATTCTTTACACAGAGAGTGGTGAGTCTCTGGAATTCTCTGCCACAGAAGGTAGTTGAGGCCAGTTCATTGGCTATATTTAAGAGGGCGTTAGATGTGGCACTTGTGGCTAAAGGGATCAGGGGGTATGGAGAGAAGGCAGGTACGGGATACTGAGTTGGATGATCAGCCATGATCACATTGAATGGCGGTGCAGGCTCGAAGGGCCGAATGGCCTACTCCTGCACCTATTTTCTATGTTTCTATGTTTATATTCCGTTAGCCCTAAGAGCTAAATCCAGCTCTCTGTTGAAAACATCCAGTGAATCGGCCTCCACTGCCCTCTGTGGCAGTGAATTCCACAGATTCACAACTCTATGATTGAAGAAGTTTTCCCTCATCTCAGTCCTACCTCTGTGGGATGTTTCCACCAGTCGGAGAGTCTAGGACTAGAGGTCTCAGCCTTAGAATTAGAGGATGTTCTTTTAGAGGAGGAACTTCTTTCGTCAGAGGGTGGTGAATCTGTGGAATTCTTTGCCACAGAGGGCTGTGGAGGCCAAGTCAGTGGATATTTTTAAGGCAGAGATAGACAAGTTCTTGATTAGGTAGACAAAAGTGCTGGAGAAACTCAGCGGGAGCAGCAGCATCTGTGGAGCGAAGGAAATAGGCAACGTTTCGGGCCGAAACCCAGAAGGGTTTCAGCCCGAAACGTTGCCTATTTCCTTCCGGGTTTCGTCCCGAAACGTTGCCTATTTCCTTCGCTCCATAGATGCTGCCGCACCCGCTGAGTTTCTCCAGCACTTTTGTCTACCTTCGAATTTCCAGCATCTGCAGTTCCTTCTTAAACAAGTTCTTGATTAGAACAGGTGTCGGGGGTTATGGGGGGAGAAGGCAGGAAAATGGGGTTAGGAGGCAGAGATGAGTTATGATAGATTGGCGGGGGTGGACTCGATGGGCCGAATGGCCTAATTCTACTCCTACAACTTGTGAACGTGTGTGCAAGATGAGAAACACTGTCGAACCACTCTCCCGCCCATAACAGCCATCTGACTCATAACTAGACGAGTTAGCAACTTGGAGCCACAAATGCCCTTTAGCACTGATAGCTACACACGCTGGCTACATTGCCGCTGCAATGAGCTGGTGTTACAATCGACAGTGGTAGTCCAGGGTTTAATGCCTGCTGCAGAACAGCACATGCGATACCATAGAAATGTATTGATCCCAGGAGGGAAATTCATCTGTCACAGTCATAAAAACACAAGATACACGAAACATGAAGTTAAAGTGACGAGTGGAAAGGATTGGGGGGGGGGGGGGGTGGGAAGATTGCGACCTTCACGTGGTCCGCCCTGTTTCGACGAATGCAATCAACCCGGCGTGCACAACCAAATAAGATCAAATAGAACAAGTTGCCCGACAACTTTAGGCCGTGCACGCCATACGCAAGAAGAAGACTGTGGATAAATGTGAGGTTATCCACTTTGGCGGCAAAAACATGAGGGTAGACTATTATCTGAATGGTGGCCGGTTAGGAAAAGGGGAGATGCAACGAGACCTGGGTGTCATGGTACATCAGTCATTGAAAGTAGGCATGCAGGTGCAGCAGGCAGTGAAGAAAGCAAATGGTATGTTTGCATTCATAGCAAAAGGATTTGAGTATAGGAGCAGGGAGGTTCTACTGCAGTTGTACAGGGTTTTGGTGAGGCCACACCTGGAGTATTGCATACAGTTTTGGTCTCCTAATCTGAGGAAATACATTCTTGCCAGAGAGGGGGTACAGAGAAGGTTCACCAGACTGATTCCTGGGATGTCGGGACTTTCATATGAGGAAAGACTGGATAGACTCGGCTTGTACTCGCTGGAATTTAGAAGATTGAGGGGGGATCTTATAGAAACTTACAAAATTCTTAAGGGGTTGGACAAGCTAGATGCTGGAAGATTGTTCCCGATGTTGGGGGAGTCCAGAACAAGGGGTCACAGTTTAAGGATAAGGGGAATTCCTTTAGGACCGAGATGAGGAAAACATTCTTTACACAGAGAGTGGTGAATCTCTGGAATTCTCTGCCACAGAAGGTTGTTGAGGCCAGTTCATTGGCTATATTTAAGAGGGCGTTAGATGTTACACTTGTGGCTAATGGGATCAGGGGGTATGGAGAGAAGGCAGGTACGGGATACTGAGTTGGATGATCAGCCATGATCACATTGAATGGCGGTGCAGGCCCGAAGGGCCGAATGGCCTACTCCTGCACCTATTTTCTATGTTTCTATGTCTCTAAGAGGAAGAAAGGATTGGGAGAGTGTCCTTCCTCAAATTAGGAGACCAAAACTATCCAACTAGAGAGTATCAGTCTAGCCCACGGCAGAGGGGGGAGGAGTGGGACAGTTTGATAGCCGCAGGGAAGAAAGATCCCGTTCTGTGGCATTCTGTGCTGCATCTTGGTGGGACCGTGGCGTAATGTCGGAGTGAGGGAGTGGGGGGACGGAGGTTCAGCTCTGGGATGTGACCAGTTGGCAGCTGTCAGGTTGCCCGTTACATCGTAAAGCCGCTCTCATCTCAAACCACATCCTTTGGAAGAAATACCTTAGTAGGCAAGTCGTGGCTTTGACAAACCAAGGGCAGAGAGACTCGGTGTAACGTTAACTCTGCCTCACATCAGGTCACACGCGCAGCCCCTACCATCAGCTCGTGGTCTTGACACACCTGTAACTCCCCCAGCTTCACAGTGGTGGAAACACACGCACATGCACACGCTCACACGCACACGCACACACGCACACGCACACACGCACACGCACACGCTCATGCTCACACGCACACGCTCACATGCACATGCACACACGCACACGCTCACACGCACACGCTCACACGCACACGCACACGCTCACACTCACACGCAGACGCGCACACACTCACACGCACATGCTCACACGCACACGCACACGCTCACACTCACACGCGGATGTGCACACGCTCACATGCTCACACTCACACGCACACACGCTCACACGCACATGCACACACGCACACGCTCACACGCTCACGCGCTCACACGCTCACACTCACACGCTCACACGCTCACACTCACATGCTCACACGCACACATGCACACACGCTCACACTCACACGCACGCACGCTCACACTAACACGCTCAGACGCGCACACGCTCACATGCACATGCACACGCTCACACTCACACGCTCACACTCACACGAACATGCACACACGCAGACGCGCACACGCTCACATGCACACGCTCACACTCACACGCACATGCACACACTCACGCACACGCTCACACGCGCACACGAACACGCACACGCTCACACTCACTCGCACACACGCACACGCTCACACGCTTTCCTGAGGCAGCGTGAAGTTTAGATGGAGTCAATGGTGGGGAGTGGGGTCTGTGTGATGGACTGGGCTCCATCCACAACTCTCTGCAATTTCTTGTGGTCTTAGAATCATAGAAACATATAAAATAGGTGCAGGAGTAGGCCATTCGGCCCTTCGAGCCTGCACCGCCATTCAATATGATCATGGCTGATCATCCAACTCAGTATCCTGTACCTGCCTTCTCTCCATACCCCCTGATCCCTTTAGCCACAAGTGCCACATCTAACTCCCTCTTAAATATAGCCAATGAACTGGCCTCAACTACCTTCTGTGGCAGAGAATTCCAGAGACCCACCACTCTCTGGGTGAAAAATGTTTTCCTCATCTCGGCCCTAAAAGACTTCCCCCTTATCCTTAAACTGTGACCCCTTGTTCTGGAGTTCCCCAACATCGGGAACAATCTTCCTGCATCTAGCCTGTCCAACCCCTTAAGAATTTTGTAAGTCTCTATAAGATCCCCCCTCAATCTCCTAAATTCCAGCGAGTACAAGCCGAATCTATCCAGTCTTTCTTCATATCGAAGTCCTGCCATCCCAGGAATCAGTCTGGTGAACCTTCTCTGTACTCCCTTTATGGCAAGAATGTCTTTCCTATGGCCCTATTTATTTTCGGTTATGAAAATCTTTCAATTGGGCGAGAAGTTTAGCAGATGGGTAAAACTTGTATATACTAACCCAACAGCTAGAATATCGACAAATCAAATGTTATCAGCTAAATGTAACTTATCTAGAGGCTGTAGACAAGGATGTCCATTATCCCCGCTATTATTTGCACTCGCAATAGAACCATTAGCAGAAAACATGAGGTCCCATCCTAAGATATATGGGTATAATACCAAAGATACTGAGAATAAAATTTCCTTATATGCAGACGATGTATTAATTTACATTACAAAACCTGAAGTTAGTATCCCAAACTTATTAAATTTAATAACTCAATATTTCAGGATACAGAATTGATTGGAATAAAAGTGAAATCATGCCAATAATGGAAAGTAACCCACACATATTACAACAATTTCCTTTTAAAATAGTAAATGAAAAATCTAAATATTTAAAAATTTAAATATCTTGGAATTTATGTAACAAAGAGATACACTTCTTTATTTAAATTTAACTTTCCGCCTTTATTGAACAAATTACATAAGAATATTTTATATTGGAAAACATTACCTATCTGAGTGTTGGGTAGAATTAATGCGATAAAAACGATTTTTCTCCCGCAGTTATTGTACCTCTTTCAACTAATCCCCATATATCTCCCAAAAACCTTTTTTAAAAAGGTTGACTCTACAGTCTCCAATGTTACCTGGGATTATAAGAGCCACAGAATAAATAAAAAAGCACTTATGTAAATCAAAACTAAATGGAGGTTTAGCATTACCGAATTTTATGCTCTATTTTTGGGCAGTTAACATTAAAAATATGAATTTTTGGTCGGAAGCACAGGACCAACAACCAGATTGGTTAAAGATGGAAAAGGAAGACTGTTTACCTTTTGAAATTGGATCGATCCTATTTGCTATTACTAAATTAAGCAAAAAAACCTATAGTGAAAACCCCATAATATACAGTGGAATCCGCATTTAGAATCAATTAAAGAAGACACTAAAATTGGATAATTTACCACTACCTTTTCCCATTGTAAACAACCCTACATTTAAACCCTCAATGATGGATAAGGGTTTTTTACAATGGAAAAATCACGGAATTACAAAGATGGGTCATCTCTACAGGAAAGGTACATTCCTCTCATTTCAGGAACTACAACAAATTTATGGGCTTCACTCAAATGACTACTTTAGATACCTACAAATTAGAGACTACGCTAAATCAAATACACAGGACTACAGAAATAGAAAGACAGAAATTCTTGATGAATGTTTAAATAAACACCCTAATACAGAAAAATTGATATTTTATATTTATAATATCCTATTAGATAATGATGCACCCATGATGGAAATATATAGGCAATCATGGGAAAATGAACTAGGCCAACCAATAAGGCCAGAAATATGGGACGAAAGCTTACAACATATACATCACTGTTCGTTAAATGCCAGACACTCTTTAATACAATTTAAAGTATTACATAGATTGCACTATTCAAAAACAAAATTAAATAGAATTTTCCCGTGCATATCTCCTATTTGTGAAAAATGTCAGCACACAGAGGCTAACTTAACGCACACATTTGTAAGTTGTATAAAAATTAATCATTTTTGGACGGATATTTTAAAAATAATTTCGGAAGTTGTCAGCATCCAATTGGACCCCGATTCAAAATTAATAATATTAGGAATACTAGAACAAAATTAAATATTTACAACAAGCCAAATAAACTTTATCGATTATAGTTTAATAACTGGGAAAAAATTAATATTAAAATTTTGGAAAGGCCCCGTAACCCCCACAATTACAATGTGGACTGTGGAAATGTCGGAGACCCTACATTTGGAAAATTAGATTTGTCTTAATGGACAAACAAGAACTATTTACTAGAATATGGTCCCCATTCATTGAATATTTGAAGGGGCAAACCGGTTTGGCACGAGAACCTGACTGAAACCCGAATCAAGGATTAGATGAAGAATTACATTTTATAATCCACGACATATCCCCAATGACGCATCATTAGCTGATTACTCCACTCTCTTTTAATCTTTGGGGTTTCTTTTCTTTCCCTCTTTATTATTTTCTATCTATATAAAAATTAAAAAAAT